>CM068346.1:370655-423155 GCA_034769755.1 Odontamblyopus lacepedii | reverse complement strand
GACTGAGGTCCTTTTAGGTGCAGATGTACAGCAGACTGAGGTCCTTTTAGGTGCAGATGTACAGCAGACTGAGGTCCTTTTAGGTGCAGATGTACGGCAGACTGAGGTCCTTTTAGGTGCAGATGTACAGCAGACTCAGGTCCTTTTAGGTGCAGATGTACAGCAGACTCAGGTCCTTTTAGGTGCAGATGTACAGCAGACTGAGGTCCTTTTAGGTGCAGATGTACAGCAGACTCAGGTCCTTTTAGGTGCAGATGTACAGCAGACTCAGGTCCTTTTAGGTGCAGATGTACAGCAGACTGAGGTCCTTTTAGGTGCAGATGTACAGCAGACTGAGGTCCTTTTAGGTGCAGATGTACAGCAGACTCAGGTCCTTTTAGGTGCAGATGTACAGCAGACTGAGGTCCTTTTAGGTGCAGATGTACAGCAGACTGAGGTCCTTTTAGGTGCAGATGTACAGCAGACTGAGGTCCTTTTAGGTACAGATGTACAGCAGACTGAGGTCCTTTTAGGTGCAGATGTACAGCAGACTGAGGTCCTTTTAGGTACAGATGTACAGCAGACTGAGGTCCTTTTAGGTGCAGATGTACAGCAGACTGAGGTCCTTTTAGGTACAGATGTACAGCAGACTGAGGTCCTTTTAGGTGCAGATGTACAGCAGACTGAGGTCCTTTTAGGTACAGATGTACAGCAGACTGAGGTCCTTTTAGGTGCAGATGTACAGCAGACTGAGGTCCTTTTAGGTACAGATGTACAGCAGACTGAGGTCCTTTTAGGTACAGATGTACAGCAGACTGAGGTCCTTTTAGGTGCAGATGTACAGCAGACTGAGGTCCTTTTAGGAGCAGATGTACGGCAGACTGAGGTCCTTTTAAGTGCAGGTGTACAGCAGACTGAGGTCCTTTTAGGTACAGATGTACAGCAGACTGAGGTCCTTTTAGATGCAGATGTACAGCAGACTGAGGTCCTTTTAGGTACAGATGTACGGCAGACTGAGGTCCTTTTAGGTGCAGATGTACAGCAGACTGAGGTCCTTTTAGGTACAGATGTACAGCAGACTGAGGTCCTTTTAGGTGCAGATGTACAGCAGACTGAGGTCCTTTTAGGTGCAGATGTACAGCAGACTGAGGTCCTTTTAGGTGCAGATGTACAGCAGACTGAGGTCCTTTTAGGTGCAGATGTACAGCAGACTGAGGTCCTTTTAGGTACAGATGTACAGCAGACTGAGGTCCTTTTAGGTGCAGATGTACGGCAGACTGAGGTCCTTTTAGGTGCAGATGTACGGCAGACTGAGGTCCTTTTAGGTGCAGATGTACAGCAGACTGAGGTCCTTTTAGGTGCAGATGTACAGCAGACTGAGGTCCTTTTAGGTGCAGATGTACAGCAGACTGAGGTCCTTTTAGGTGCAGATGTACAGCAGACTGAGGTCCTTTTAGGTGAAGATGTACGGCAGACTGAGGTCCTTTTAGGTGCAGATGTACAGCAGACTGAGGTCCTTTTAGGTGCAGATGTACGGCAGACTGAGGTCCTTTTAGGTGCAGATGTACGGCAGACTGAGGTCCTTTTAGGTACAGATGTACAGCAGACTGAGGTCCTTTTAGGTGCAGATGTACAGCAGACTGAGGTCCTTTTAGGTGCAGATGTACAGCAGACTGAGGTCCTTTTAGGTGCAGATGTACGGCAGACTGAGGTCCTTTTAGGTGCAGATGTACGGCAGACTGAGGTCCTTTTAGGTGCAGATGTACGGCAGACTGAGGTCCTTTTAGGTGCAGATGTACGAGGTCCTTTTAGGTGCACATGTACGGCAGACTGAGGTCCTTTTAGGTGCAGATGTACGGCAGACTGAGGTCTTTTTGGGTGCAGATGTACGGCAGACTGAGGTCCTTTTAGGTGCAGATGTACAGCAGACTGAGGTCCTTTTAGGTGCAGATGTACAGCAGACTGAGGTCCTTTTAGGTGCAGATGTACAGCAGACTGAGGTCCTTTTAGGTGCAGATGTACGGCAGACTGAGGTCCTTTTAGGTGCAGATGTACAGCAGACTGAGGTCCTTTTAGGTGCAGATGTACAGCAGACTGAGGTCCTTTTAGGTGCAGATGTACAGCAGACTGAGGTCCTTTTAGGTGCAGATGTACAGCAGACTGAGGTCCTTTTAGGTGCAGATGTACAGCAGACTGAGGTCCTTTTAGGTGCAGATGTACAGCAGACTGAGGTCCTTTTAGGTGCAGATGTACAGCAGACTGAGGTCCTTTTAGGTGCAGATGTACAGCAGACTGAGGTCCTTTTAGGTGCAGATGTACAGCAGACTGAGGTCCTTTTAGGTGCAGATGTACAGCAGACTGAGGTCCTTTTAGGTGCAGATGTACAGCAGACTGAGGTCCTTTTAGGTGCAGATGTACAGCAGACTGAGGTCCTTTTAGGTGCAGATGTACGGCAGACTGAGGTCCTTTTAGGTGCAGATGTACAGCAGACTCAGGTCCTTTTAGGTGCAGATGTACAGCAGACTCAGGTCCTTTTAGGTGCAGATGTACAGCAGACTGAGGTCCTTTTAGGTGCAGATGTACAGCAGACTGAGGTCCTTTTAGGTGCAGATGTACAGCAGACTGAGGTCCTTTTAGGTGCAGATGTACAGCAGACTGAGGTCCTTTTAGGTGCAGATGTACAGCAAACTGAGGTCCTTTTAGGTACAGATGTACAGCAGACTCAGGTCCTTTTAGGTGCAGATGTACAGCAGACTGAGGTCCTTTTAGGTACAGATGTACGGCAGACTGAGGTCCTTTTAGGTACAGATGTACGGCAGACTGAGGTCTTTTTAGGTGCAGATGTACGGCAGACTGAGGTCCTTTTAGGTGCAGATGTACAGCAGACTGAGGTCCTTTTAGGTGAAGATGTACGGCAGACTGAGGTCTTTTTAGGTGCAGATGTACGGCAGACTGAGGTCCTTTTAGGTGCAGATGTACAGCAGACTGAGGTCCTTTTAGGTACAGATGTACGGCAGACTGAGGTCTTTTTAGGTGCAGATGTACGGCAGACTGAGGTCCTTTTAGGTGCAGATGTACGGCAGACTGAGGTCCTTTTAGGTGCAGATGTACAGCAAACTGAGGTCCTTTTAGGTACAGATGTACAGCAGACTCAGGTCCTTTTAGGTGCAGATGTACAGCAGACTGAGGTCCTTTTAGGTACAGATGTACGGCAGACTGAGGTCCTTTTAGGTACAGATGTACGGCAGACTGAGGTCTTTTTAGGTGCAGATGTACGGCAGACTGAGGTCCTTTTAGGTGCAGATGTACAGCAGACTGAGGTCCTTTTAGGTGAAGATGTACGGCAGACTGAGGTCCTTTTAGGTGCAGATGTACAGCAGACTGAGGTCCTTTTAGGTGCAGATGTACGGCAGACTGAGGTCCTTTTAGGTGCAGATGTACGGCAGACTGAGGTCCTTTTAGGTGCAGATGTACGGCAGACTGAGGTCCTTTTAGGTACAGATGTACAGCAGACTGAGGTCCTTTTAGGTGCAGATGTACAGCAGACTGAGGTCCTTTTAGGTGCAGATGTACAGCAGACTCAGGTCCTTTTAGGTGCAGATGTACGGCAGACTGAGGTCCTTTTAGGTGCAGATGTACGGCAGACTGAGGTCCTTTTAGGTGCAGATGTACGGCAGACTGAGGTCCTTTTAGGTGCAGATGTACGGCAGACTGAGGTCCTTTTAGGTGCAGATGTACAGCAGACTGAGGTCCTTTTAGGTGCACATGTACGGCAGACTGAGGTCCTTTTAGGTGCAGATGTACGGCAGACTGAGGTCCTTTTAGGTGCAGATGTACGGCAGACTGAGGTCCTTTTAGGTGCAGATGTACAGCAGACTGAGGTCCTTTTAGGTGCAGATGTACAGCAGACTGAGGTCCTTTTAGGTGCAGATGTACAGCAGACTGAGGTCCTTTTAGGTGCAGATGTACAGACTGAGGTCCTTTTAGGTGCAGATGTACAGCAGACTGAGGTCCTTTTAGGTGCAGATGTACAGCAGACTGAGGTCCTTTTAGGTGCAGATGTACAGCAGACTGAGGTCCTTTTAGGTGCAGATGTACAGCAGACTGAGGTCCTTTTAGGTGCAGATGTACAGCAGACTGAGGTCCTTTTAGGTGCAGATGTACAGCAGACTGAGGTCCTTTTAGGTGCAGATGTACAGCAGACTGAGGTCCTTTTAGGTGCAGATGTACAGCAGACTGAGGTCCTTTTAGGTGCAGATGTACAGCAGACTGAGGTCCTTTTAGGTGCAGATGTACGGCAGACTCAGGTCCTTTTAGGTGCAGATGTACAGCAGACTCAGGTCCACTCTGGCTCTCTCCTCTGCTGGTTCAGTCTCTTGCACAGTGGCTGTTTCGTTTCTCCACTGTAGCTCACTGCAGTCTTCACTACACTGAATGGAATAGACCACATTGCTTTTGTTGGTGACTCGGTCTTTTGTCCTCAGGATGGACCAGTTTCTGTTTTAAAGTGTTTGTGAGTTTGAAATAGGCTGGGATTTCATGCTGTCTGAAAACCCTCTGTAGTTTTTCAGCCAGATAAGGAAGAATTACACCCTTTCTCCTGGGTTCTGATTCTGTGTTTTCTCGTTTCTTGTCTCTATTTGTTTTATTGAAAGCCCATTCTGGATAGCCACAAACCTAAAGGAGAAAGAAGAGCAACATGTACAGAATGCACTCTCTGTTTGTGGCTATCCAAAATTTTAGTAGAACAAAGAGAGGTAAGAATCAAAGAAAACATAGAATTAACAACAGAAACTGTAAACAAGTAGGGTGTTAGTTTCACAGTAATATCATAGTAGCTAGCTCCTCCCTTTCAGGCAGGTATAAGGCAGTGTCCTCCAGCATTCTGACCAGAACTGAAGGAGCAGCTTGGATGAGCTGAGAAACGTATTTCACTAAATACACTTTTGTCCAGTTGACAAAATGAATTTCTCCTTTTGCCATGGATTCTACCCAGACAAAAGGGATTTTACACACATCAAGTGAATGAATAGTACAAAGTAAAGCAGGTGTTTTGAAAGGTGCTATTGATACTTTGCAGTGACATCACACTGGAGGTGTGATGTATGTTTATGGCAGAATGTTCAGCAGTGACTACAGTGACACAATGCACACAGGCCAAAAAGTTTTAAGATCTGAAATCTCAAGAAAAAATATAAAATGGACAGGTTTTCAGGACCCAGGAGTGTCCACGGTCCTGTTTAGGTTTTTGACTTCCAGGGACTTGTTTAACAGCACAAATCAGCTCACCAGGTCAAGCCTCAGACAGAGCATGCCTACAGTTAGCTTCACACCAGGGTTAAAGTATCAATATAAATCCAATACTATTATCATTATTAGGCCCGAGCTCCAGAGGCTGGTGAAGGGCCTGTTAGTATCGCATAGTGATGCTCATAGGGGGCGGGAACTAACATGACGCAACATGACTCGCCTGTAGTGACCAGGGACCCTCGCCATGACGTAGCTGCACCAGAGGTTTCCGAAAATGTAGAGTTTGTCGGCCAAAAAAAAGCAGAACATTGTTCTCGTATCAGAATATTCTTCTTCTTCTTCTTCTTCTTCTTCTTCCTTATTTTTCTCCTAACGCACTCACCCATTTTTCACCCAGTGAACAATGATGAAAAGAGACTCCAGATCTCTAGCTTTTGGCTATTTCAATTTTCAATAAATAAATAAAATGGCTCATCAGCGCCCCCTAACGAGGCAAAAATACATCAGGGAACATGAATGACACAAAAAAAAACTTGAACATAGACTCATGAAATTTAACACAGAAGTCGCTCATGACAAGACGAGTAAAAAATATTATTATGGCCACGCCCCCTGACACACCAGAGGGCGTGGCCATCTTGGATTAAAGTTTGTGAAGCTGAAACGCACTCCTCCGCCGGCGTCACCCGAACGGCCTCAGATTTGGTCCACATTATCTCCAGGACGAGAACATCAAAAAATATCCACATCCCAAATCCGTCTGACGTCTCTGAGCAGTGAAGCCACAAACAATGAACACAAGTTTTGGATTTTTACAAATTGCTCCTATTTGCTCAAACAAACTCTGATTTCAATGAAATTTGACACAGTTCTTAAACTCTCTGCCCTAAAGCGACTGAATGTGAAAAAAATGAACTGAAATAAAACGTGACCCCGCAAACACGTTGAAAAACGTTCAAAAACTCACCAAACTTTGCCAAAAGTTCAGAAATGATGAGACATTCAAGAAAATATAGGTTTCATGCGTGGGGACTAAAAAATGGCGATAATTCGCCACCTCGAATATTAGGCTCCGCCCACTCCTATGGCAGCCGACCCAGCTCAACTTTGTCGTAGAGCCACGAAATTCGGTACACGCATTTGTCACGTGAAGACAAACAAAAAATATTATTATGGCCACGCCCCCTGACAAAGCAGAAGGCGGCCATCTTGGATTGAACTCTTCAAAATGCAGAGTCCATGTTTTTGCTCATGTTCTGTTTGAACGCACTCCTCTGAAGGTGCTTCACCCACAGGGCTGAAAATCACTGTACATCATCTAGAGAAGTGCTGAAAATCACCGTACATCATCTAGAGAAGTGCTGAAAATCACCTACATCATCTAGAGAAGTGCTGAAAATCACCTACATCATCTAGAGAAGTGCTGAAAATCACCTACATCATCTAGAGAAGTGCTGAAAATCACCTACATCATCTAGAGAAGTGCTGAAAATCACCTACATCATCTAGAGAAGAGCTGAAAATCACCTACATCATCTAGAGAAGTGCTGAAAATCACTGTACATCATCTAGAGAAGAGCTGAAAATCACCTACATCATCTAGAGAAGAGCTGAAAATCACTGTACATCATCTAGAGAAGTGCTGAAAATCACCGTACATCATCTAGAGAAGTGCTGAAAATCACCGTACATCATCTAGAGAAGAGCTGAAAATCACCGTACATCATCTAGAGAAGAGCTGAAAATCACCTACATCATCTAGAGAAGAGCTGAAAATCACCTACATCATCTAGAGAAGTGCTGAAAATCACCTACATCATCTAGAGAAGTGCTGAAAATCACTGTACATCATCTAGAGAAGTGCTGAAAATCACCTACATCATCTAGAGAAGAGCTGAAAATCACCTACATCATCTAGAGAAGAGCTGAAAATCACCTACATCATCTAGAGAAGAGCTGAAAATCACCTACATCATCTAGAGAAGTGCTGAAAATCACCTACATCATCTAGAGAAGTGCTGAAAATCACTGTACATCATCTAGAGAAGAGCTGAAAATCACCTACATCATCTAGAGAAGAGCTGAAAATCACTGTACATCATCTAGAGAAGAGCTGAAAATCACCTACATCATCTAGAAAAGAGCTGAAAATCACCTACATCATCTAGAGAAGAGCTGAAAATCACCTACATCATCTAGAGAAGTGCTGAAAATCACCTACATCATCTAGAGAAGAGCTGAAAATCACCTACATCATCTAGAGAAGAGCTGAAAATCACCTACATCATCTAGAGAAGTGCTGAAAATCACCTACATCATCTAGAAAAGAGCTGAAAATCACCTACATCATCTAGAGAAGAGCTGAAAATCACCTACATCATCTAGAGAAGTGCTGAAAATCACCTACATCATCTAGAGAAGAGCTGAAAATCACCTACATCATCTAGAGAAGTGCTGAAAATCACCTACATCATCTAGAGAAGAGCTGAAAATCACCTACATCATCTAGAGAAGAGCTGAAAATCACCTACATCATCTAGAGAAGTGCTGAAAATCACCATACATCATCTAGAGAAGTGCTGAAAATCACCTACATCATCTAGAGAAGTGCTGAAAATCTCTGTACATCATCTAGAGAAGTGCGGCTTCATACGTTACCTCAATTATTTTGAAAACTGTCACAGTTTACGTGCGGCGAAGCCACAAATTTCAATCAAAATTTAGACAAGATTCAATGTGAAGATTTGCTCCCGTTGGCACAGGCTTAGTCCGATCGTGCTGAAATTTGAGTCACTGATGCTGATCTCGGCCTGAATATAAAACACTATAAAGCATATGGAAAATTACACTATAGCGCCCCCTAGTATAATGAAATGCCAACATTATCGGATTTGTACCAAATTTGGGAATTAAATTCTATGTATGAAAAAAATACAAATTACAAAAAATACATTACATGGTGAATTTTTCACTGTTGGCCACCAGGGGCGCAAAGACTTCACAAAAATCCTTTAACGGTATATATTAGCTATATAATTTTTCTGATTGAGGATGTATTGGCCTGGGAAGTTTGAATCACTAATATGTGATCTCGGTCTGCATATAACACACTGTAAAGCATATGAAAAGTGTGGTTGGGGTTTACGGTTATTAGGGTTAGTGTGGGGTGCAGGGTTAGTGTGGGGTGCAGCGTTTGCTCGGCGCGATGTGCAGGGCATGGTGTTTGTAGGGCGCGCCGTTTGTGGGGCATGGTGTTTGCAGAGTGCAGCGTAGGCGCACACGAGGGTCGATCATCGCCGCTTGCAGCTATATTTATTCTTGATATTTCAGACTAAAAGTGTATTGTTGTGCTGCACCTGCTCCGGTGTCGCTCCGGTGTCTCACAATAGGGGGCGCACTGATTTTCCTCTGCAAAGGGTTGGGCCGAGGTCCGATCTTCTTCCTCTGCTTCCACTTCAGAGTGGGCTCTGACACTGAACACACATAACAAACAAACACCAAACAAACAAACAAACAAACAAACAAACAAACAAATTACCAATTCATTCCAAATAAGAGACTGAATGAACATGTGGCCAGGGCACAGGGTCCGAAAACATGCACCACAGATCAAATCCTCCATCTGAGGGAGTCCTGACCAAGACTAGCTCCAGATCTGGAGGTGGGTCCCACTGCTCCTGACAGACACTGAAGGATATGTCAAAATACAGAGGACACATTACTACTGCTGGAGTAACTACAATCACACACACATTCATACTGGAGACGGTAGGTGGTGCTGGGAGGAGCGGCCACGTTTGTGCCAGTCTGCCTCAGGCCACTCTGGCGTACAACCACCAAGTGTGGAAAGAGGCATCTGACATATGCTAAAAGTTCTTTGAGAAGCTTTTTATTGACTGCATTTTCTCTACCACAGTCCTAACAGCCCACACATGGTCAGGTGGTCGTGTTTGTCAAAGGTTATTACAGTTCAGAGCTTCTAAAACAGAACTGGGATCTCTGGCCTGTGGTTCAGGAGCGACTTTAATTTCCACTGTAAATGTGACATGTTGATGCCCGACTAAACATCTCTCTGTGCCCATCTGGATGTGGCTCTCAGATTTACTCTAGACTAGTTTTCAGGCTTTTTGGTTTTGTAAAAGTAGCTCACTGGAGACTTCTGATGCATTACAGAAAGAATAGAAAGTTCTCATTGTAATAAATTGTAATAACATTTGCTTATATAAACAGAAGCAGGTGTGTCTATGTGGAACAGGTTTAAGTTTGTGAAACAGCTGCAGACGAGCCTCATTCACAATTATGTAACTCACTTTGTGTTGAGACGAGTTCAGCCACTGGCAGGTTCATGGTTTTCAAATGTTTTTTGTTTCACAACCTTTTTTCACTGTAAAGAATCCAGGTTGTCAAGATACAAAAATTCCAAACTCGATTTTGATACTAAGAAATATCCTCAATGCTCAACACCGATTACAATATCACATCGACGATAAAATAGACAATAGAATGTGATTTTTCACATTAAATGTAGTATTTCTTTTCTATTCCTGTGTGTCCTTATAAGTGTGTAATCCTTCAGTGGTCCAGGCATGTTCTATAGTGGTCTAAGGGCATACTGTATACTAGTCTATGTGCTTATGTGACAGCACATATTAATGAACATTTAAAATGCACATATGCATAGATTATAGCCAACGTGTGTAATTTCCATCTTCAGTTCCTTACTTGTTCTGATACAGCTCAAGATTATTCTAAAGACATTGAGCAAAGCTTCATTTCTGTCCTGTCAGTGGGACTAAAACTAGTATCAAAACTAGATCCTCATTTGAAGGTCTTATATCTGGTCAGGTATTACAGCAAAACAGCTCAAATGAGGATCTAGTTTTGATACTAGTTTTAGTATAGATTAGTATCTGATTTTCAATACTATTGACATGGTCCCTGTATTTCTCTGATTGGTTAATCTACCTGTCAGTCACAGCCATCAGAATTTGTGGGTACACTTCCAGACTTCCTGTAAAAGTGTCTAGTGTTGTCTGGCCACACTCACCTGTTCTGCGCAGCGCCTTCCTGGAGTCACTGGAGGTTTGAGGACACAGATCCTCTGACACTGGCACTCTGCACACAACAATATTAAAGTCATTTCTCTTTGACACCAGACTCCTGTCTGAGTCCAGGTGGCAGAGAGAGCTCGCTCTCCTCACAGCATGAAGGGTCAGTCTGAGTCCAGGTGGCAGAGTGAGCTCGCTCTCCTCACAGCATGAAGGGTCAGTCTGAGTCCAGGTGGCAGAGTGAGCTCGCTCTCCTCACAGCATGAAGGGTCAGTCTTCGTCAAGTTTGGATGTTCTACCTATGACTTCAACCAGTGTAATAATCCAACTACATTCTCCTGGCCCACTGCTAACAGGTTTAACCCAGACACTGAAGGATGGGTCAAATGCAGGTTTAACCCAGACACTGAAGGATGGGTCAGATGCAGGTTTAACCCAGACACTGAAGGATGGGTCAAATGCAGGTTTAACCCAGACACTGAAGGATGGGTCAGATGCAGGTTTAACCCAGACACTGAAGGATGGGTCAAATGCAGGTTTAACCCAGACACTGAAGGATGGGTCAGATGCAGGTTTAACCCAGACACTGAAGGATGGGTCAGATGCAGGTTTAACCCAGACACTGAAGGATGGGTCAAATGCAGGTTTAACCCAGACACTGAAGGATGGGTCAGATGCAGGTTTAACCCAGACACTGAAGGATGGGTCAAATGCAGGTTTAACCCAGACACTGAAGGATGGGTCAGATGCAGGTTTAACCCAGACACTGAAGGATGGGTCAAATGCAGGTTTAACCCAGACACTGAAGGATGAGTCAAATGCAGGTTTAACCCAGACACTGAAGGATGGGTCAAATGCAGGTTTAACCCAGACACTGAAGGATGGGTCAAATGCAGGTTTAACCCAGACACTGAAGGATGGGTCAAATGCAGGTTTAACCCAGACACTGAAGGATGGGTCAAATGCAGGTTTAACCCAGACACTGAAGGATGGGTCAAATGCAGGTTTAACCCAGACACTGAAGGATGGGTCAAATGCAGGTTTAACCCAGACACTGAAGGATGGGTCAAATGCAGGTTTAACCCAGACACTGAAGGATGAGTCAAATGCAGGTTTAACCCAGACACTGAAGGATGGGTCAAATGCAGGTTTAACCCAGACACTGAAGGATGGGTCAAATGCAGGTTTAACCCAGACACTGAAGGATGGGTCAAATGCAGGTTTAACCCAGACACTGAAGGATGAGTCAAATGCAGGTTTAACCCAGACACTGAAGGATGGGTCAAATGCAGGTTTAACCCAGACACTGAAGGATGGGTCAAATGCAGGTTTAACCCAGACACTGAAGGATGGGTCAAATGCAGGTTTAACCCAGACACTGAAGGATGGGTCAAATGCAGGTTTAACCCAGACACTGAAGGATGAGTCAAATGCAGGTTTAACCCAGACACTGAAGGATGGGTCAAATGCAGGTTTAACCCAGACACTGAAGGATGGGTCAAATGCAGGTTTAACCCAGACACTGAAGGATGGGTCAAATGCAGGTTTAACCCAGACACTGAAGGATGGGTCAAATGCAGGTTTAACCCAGACACTGAAGGATGGGTCAAATGCAGGTTTAACCCAGACACTGAAGGATGGGTCAAATGCAGGTTTAACCCAGACACTGAAGGATGGGTCAAATGCAGGTTTAACCCAGACACTGAAGGATGGGTCAAATGCAGGTTTAACCCAGACACTGAAGGATGGGTCAAATGCAGGTTTAACCCAGACACTGAAGGATGGGTCAAATGCAGGTTTAACCCAGACACTGAAGGATGGGTCAAATGCAGGTTTAACCCAGACACTGAAGGATGGGTCAAATGCAGGTTTAACCCAGACACTGAAGGATGGGTCAAATGCAGGTTTAACCCAGACACTGAAGGATGGGTCAAATGCAGGTTTAACCCAGACACTGAAGGATGGGTCAAATGCAGGTTTAACCCAGACACTGAAGGATGGGTCAAATGCAGGTTTAACCCAGACACTGAAGGATGAGTCAAATGCAGGTTTAACCCAGACACTGAAGGATGGGTCAAATGCAGGTTTAACCCAGACACTGAAGGATGGGTCAAATGCAGGTTTAACCCAGACACTGAAGGATGGGTCAAATGCAGGTTTAACCCAGACACTGAAGGATGGGTCAAATGCAGGTTTAACCCAGACACTGAAGGATGGGTCAAATGCAGGTTTAACCCAGACACTGAAGGATGGGTCAAATGCAGGTTTAACCCAGACACTGAAGGATGGGTCAAATGCAGGGATAGCACTCACACTGAAGGATGGGTCAAATGCAGGTTTAACCCAGACACTGAAGGATGGGTCAAATGCAGGTTTAACCCAGACACTGAAGGATGGGTCAAATGCAGGTTTAACCCAGACACTGAAGGATGGGTCAAATGCAGGTTTAACCCAGACACTGAAGGATGGGTCAAATGCAGGTTTAACCCAGACACTGAAGGATGGGTCAAATGCAGGTTTAACCCAGACACTGAAGGATGAGTCAAATGCAGGTTTAACCCAGACACTGAAGGATGGGTCAAATGCAGGTTTAACCCAGACACTGAAGGATGGGTCAAATGCAGGTTTAACCCAGACACTGAAGGATGGGTCAAATGCAGGTTTAACCCAGACACTGAAGGATGGGTCAAATGCAGGTTTAACCCAGACACTGAAGGATGGGTCAAATGCAGGTTTAACCCAGACACTGAAGGATGGGTCAGATACAAAGGACAAATAAATAGGTAGAACAAATGTAACGCAGAGCAGATCTCAGCCAGGATCCTGACCAGGGGAGTATCTAGTAGAGCTGAAAGATGAATCACAATTGAATCACAATTGAAGGCTGCAAATTCTGAAGTACCATCATTTCCTCCACAAATAATTAAATCTCGTGTCTTATTCTGCATAAAAAACAGCTAGCCTCATAGTTTAGATCTGTACAAAAAGGTTCTGAAACGTGATTCTTGTTTTCGTTTGTCAGTTCAGATTTCAGTCTTTTTGTCAATTCTCCTGGATGTGTTTAAAATGTGAACTTTGAACAGAATCCTGTTATTATGATTAAAGATCAATTACAAATGGAAAGCATTCATATAAACTTAGACCACCGCAAACTGCTTAAAATTAACAAGTTCTGTTTTCATGTTTTTAATGCAGTAAAAAGTCAGTTATAGCACCTTTAATAGCCATTCAAAAAACCCTACACGCAGGAAGAACATGCAAACTCCACACAGAAATGCCCCAGGATTCAAAGGCGCAGGTCCCTGCAGTGAATGAATTTTGACTGGATTCTCATTATTGGTGCCAGTGCCGGCCCTGGGCTCACCTGAATCCTGCGCTGGCCACAGGGGGCGCTCTCTCGTGTGGGGGGTGGCGGCTCATAATGTGCTCCCTCAGGATCTTCTTCACATCTGCACCTGCACAAACCAAAGATGGGCTGGACTACTTAGTTTGACCCATAAGAACCCACGGTGACACCAGTGTAACAAACACTCTGAATGAAGTCTCCTCCTTGTAAATCTTTATGCCTGACCTTAACTCATGAAGTCCCTAAGCAACATATACTAAACATCCTGGTATGGTGATCATGTGACAGTCATGTGACTCTAACAGGAAGTGGGCTCTCAAAAATGCTGATATTGGCTGTGTACAAATTTCAAGGAAGCAGCTAATTTCAAAAAGCTGTTTTTTGACACTGCAGGTCATTTCAAACACATTTAACAGTTCCGATGCTTTGATAACATGTCCTATGTTACATTCAACCTGGTCTAACCATATTTCTTGAAGAAAGTAATATCAAACCAGCCACGGAAATATCGCTGTTACATATATGTCACATTGGGCCTTAAAATGCGAATGAAAAACCTGATGTGACCTATTTGTCACAATAACAAAAATGGTAATAATCCACCCAATTAATTTAGCTGTGTCAAGTTATATTAAATTGAAATATGTTCTGCTGGTCAATTAAAAGTGTACTGAACAAACAGAAACACAAAATAATGTGAAAGTATTTGGTCTGTATTACTATCCTATTGAAGAATATAATCAGTTTTTACTACTTATTATAAATTCACAGTGTGTTTAATATATGCCTTGTAATGAAGAATGTGATCATTTCTACCAGTCATTGTAAAATTCATATTGTGCCTTTAACATCTATGAAACAAAGGAATACAGTGCTGGCTCACAGCTGGCCCGGAGCTCATCACTAGGGCAGGATGCATGTATCTTTGTGTGCAGACTCAGTGTGGGAAACTCATGTCTTGCGAGGTCATGGAGTCAGGTGAGGTCTGGCTGTGAGGAGACGACAGGAACACCAAATATGGGAAGGAGATGGAGTCAGCTGGACACGGGGAATGTTTACTCATAGGTTCATGAATATTTATAATGCTTGTCTTTTAATGCTGGGCTGAAGGGGTGTGTGTGTTCTGAAGTTGTGCCTAACCTAAGACACATGTAGATTGTGTGCTGTTTAAGGACCTTTCAGACCCAGAGCTCTGATTAGAATTGTACTGCCAGGGATTAAACTTTGTTCATTTGAATCCATTGAATCTTGGTCGTCTCTCCTCGATACTGAACACGCACGAAAGAAAAGCTGCCTAGGACGCAGGGTTTTTCCTTCACTATACAAATGTAAATGTTTGATTCTTGTTATTCTGTGATCTTTTATTTGTAGTATGCACTATTGCAACTATTAGTATGTCGTAAGAACAAGCGTAACACTCTTCAGGATGCACTAGAGGCCATCGTGGGAGATGACAGTGAGTTTGAGGGATGTGACGACAGCTCAGATGAAAACCCTGCTGAGCCTCTTTACAATCCCAACAGCAAAGACGAGTGACGAGTCAAGTGAGTGAATAAAGTACATCAGATGTACCACAACCAAACGTGATGTAATTACCTCTAATTACTAATTACTAATTAATTAATTAATTACTAATTACCAATTTATTACTATTTAATTAATTACTAATGAATATGATTGATCAAATAATTCATTATATTAATTAATTAATTACATGAATTAACCACCACTGCCCAAGACGGTTAATTGTGGAGTTACAGATGATGTTTGCACACTGGTCTGTGAAATGTGACAAGCGCCTCTGCAAACTCTGCAAAACCAATGCAACCACCACTCTGTGAGAAATGTGATGTGCATCTTTGCTTCACTGAGGAACTAAACTTTTTTCAAGTCTTACCATCTGGCTTAGGCTAAAAGGCTAAAGATACTTACAGATGAAACAGATATAACTTTCCAAGATGGCGCTGGGTGACCAGCTGCGTGTCACTGACGCTCCGAACCCCCTTTTTCTTCTTTTTCTCTTTTTAGTCTTTTATAGACATCTTTTTCGTTTTTTGTGTACAGTAGGCAGAACATTGTGCAGTTCTGCACATGGGAAGCCTACTTTGACTACAGTTTTATTGTTAACTGTAGTGTTTCTTGCACTTTGCGGATCTGCATCGGGGACCTCATCCAACCGCGGCTCGGAGCGCACCACTTACGCGCGGGAGGCCCTCCTGGCCCTACGCGGCCCTTCTTTCCTCTACGCTGAGAAACCTGACGTTCCAGTGGACATACGGAGGAAAAGAAGAGGCTGCTGAGGTGGACGCAAGAAACGGAGATCATTTTTACCGTCGGTAATTATGGGAAACGTCCGCTCCATCTCCAAAAAGACCGAGGAGCTCACTGCGCTGACCCGGCAGCAGAGAGAATACCAGGACTGCAGCCTGATGTGTTTCACCGAGACGTCGTTGAATGAGAATACATCGGACTATGTAATCTCCCTGGACGGATTCACCCTGAGGCGTGTGGACCGTACTGCCGTGGGGAGCGGCAAGAAAAAGGGAGGCGGACTGGTGGTGTATGTGAGCGAGCGCTGGTGCCACCCGGCACACGTGCACGTGAAACAACAGCTGTGCACCCCGGACCTAGAGCTGCTTGCAGTGGGAATGCGGCCCTACTACCTCCCGAGGGAGTTCTCACATGTGATTGTGTTCTGTGTTTACATCCCGCCTTCGGCCGACGCTGCGGCGGCCTGTGAGCAGCTCCACAGCACCGTGACTCTGATGCAGACGCGCCATCCGCCCTGCTCCTGATCAACGGTGACTTCAATCACACCTCTCTCTCCGCCACTCTCCCCACATTCACGCAGTACGTTACGTGTCCCACACGGGACAACAGGACTCTTGACCTGCTGTATGCAAATACAAAGGACGCATACACCTGTCCCCCTCCCCCCGCTCGGACGATCGGACCACAACATCGTCTATCTGCTCCCCAATACACACCAAAGGTGCGAAGAGGACCCGCGCAGAAGGTGTCAGTGAAGCGGTGGACTGAAGAGGCCAGTGAGAGTCTGAGGGACTGTTTCCAGACCACAGACTGGAACATGTTCAACAGCTCTTATGGAGAGGACATCGATGGCCTGACCCACTGCATCACAGACTAAATCAACTTCTGTGTGGAGAGCACTGTGCCAACACGGAGGGTACGGTGCTTCTCCAATAACCACCCCTGGGTCACTCCTGAGCTTAAAGCCCTCCTGAACCAGAAGAAGAGGGCTTTCAACTCCGGAGATAGAGAGGAGCAGAGAAGGGTCCAGCGGAAGCTCCAGAGGAGAATACGGCAGGCCAAGAAGGACCATGGGAAGAAGATGGAGGAGAAGCTGGCCCAGAACAATGTGAGGGATGTGTGGAGAGGACTGAAGACCATCTCCGGACTTGGACAGAGTGCCAGAGGGGCAGCTGATGGGGACCAGCACTGGGCTGATGAATTAAATCTGTACTTCAACAGGTTTGATTCACACCCCATGGACTACCTGACTGACCAACTGCAGTACGTGCGGCTACACGGCTGTGAGTCTGAGGTGGTGGTCTGCAGCACGGGGTTCCCCAGGGAACTGTCCTCTCCCCCTTCCTCTTCACCATATACACCTCGGACCTCACCTACAACACAGACACCTGTCATCTCCAGAAGTTCTCAGACGACTCAGCCATTGTTGGCTGTGTGTCTGAGGGGAACCAGCTGGAGCACCGCTCGGTCATCAGAGACTTTGTGGACTGGTGTGGGCGCAACCACCTGCACCTTAACACCAGCAAGACCAAAGAGATGGTGATGGACTTCAGGAGAAGGACACCCCCTCATGCACCAGTGAACATCCAGGGGCAGGACATCGAGACTGTGGACAGCTTCAAGTACCTGGGTGTTCACCTCAACACTAAACTGGACTGGTCCCATAATTCCAATGCCCTGTACAAGAAGGGCCAGAGTCGCCTCCACCTTCTGAGGAGCCTGAGGTCCTTTGGTGTGTGCAGGCCCCTGCTCAGGACTTTCTATGATTCTGTGGTAGCCTCTGCTCTCCTCTACGCTGTGTCTGGTGGGCCCCAGGCAGCACTGAACGGGAAAAGACTGAACAGGCTGGTCAGGAGGGCTGGCTCTGTCCTGGGCTGTCCCCTGGACTCTGTGGAGGAGGCGGCTGAGAGGAGAGTGTTGTCCAAACTTACATCCATCATGGACAACACCTCTCACCCCCTGCACCAGACTGTGGAGGAGCTGAGACCGTCTGAGACTCCCTCAGTGCAGGAAGGAGCTACTGCAGATCATTCACCCCCACTGCGGTCAGACTGTACAACTCCTCTGTGCAGTGACCCTGTCTGTGCCACGACTGGACTGTGACAACTGCACTGATTTTGTACTTTCTTTATTTTATATATATAGTATTTATATTTCAATTCTCTTTGTAAATTTTGTACATATACTTATTCACTTTATATTATTATTTTTATTATTATTACTATTTTTTATTGTTGTTTATCTTAATTGCATCACACTTTTTTCCCCTTTTTTGCACTAAACTGTCCTGGAGCTACTGTGACTGTTGAATTTCTCCACTGTGAGATCAATAAAGTCTTATCTTATCTTATCTTATCTTATCTTAATTAATTAATTAATTAATCATTGCATTCATATAGCGCCTTTCAAGATACCCAAAGTGCTTTACAGATCATTATTATTTATTCACCCCACACTCTGTCATGATAAGATACTATTGTAGCCACAGCTGCCCTGGGGCAGACTGATGGAAGCGAGGCTCCAATCTGCGCCATCGGCCCCTCCGACCACCACCAACACTCACGCACGCACCACTTTCATACTAGGCAATGTGGGTGAAGTGTCTTGCCTAAGGACACAATGGCAGTTTTTTTGTGCCTGGCGCCCCCCTGTGGCATCTGGAATTCCCATAGGTCTCAGTACTAACCAGGCAATGCTGAGCTTTAAGATCTGACGAGATCGGGCTTTGACAAGGAGGTAAGGCCACATACTGAGAACTGAGAAAATGTTTCAGACATGGTGCTGATGATACAAGGGTTCTATTTCTCTTCAGCATTTAATTTTTTTTTTGCACAATTGATGTTTTTAGGTCTGTTGTTCAGTTCTCTGTACCTATGTTAGCTTGTTGCAAAAGCCCCCAAATAGGCAGTGTTATTTATTTTGACGCAGTTGGCATATTTTATGAAGCAAAGCAAAACTGAAGAAGAATTTTATGTTAAACCTTGCTATTAAAGTCACAGCTTCGATATATGTTGTGGAAATGCAAATAAAAAGGCAATTTTATGTTACAAAGCAGAAAAAACAGTTAGGTTTACTTATTTTCAAATAAGGAATATGTTTATCACTCACGCCCAATGTGACACATATGTAACATCACAGATCTTTGGTATTAAAAAGTGTTATTCTGAAAAAACATCAGAAATGTGTTCTATGTGGTCCACTTGGTCTGTGATATATCCCACATAATTAAGGAAAAATGGGTCTGGGTTAATAAAACACACTTAACATCATTATATTTAAGTTAAGTTTACAAAAACAGGTTTTTCCAGTTTGGACATTTTGTAGGTTTAAAATTTTTCTTCATGACATCACACTAGGAAATTCCATAACTGTTACCTAAGCCAATAGTCCTCTAATTATTTTTGAAATTATTATACGACAAATAAAATAATAACACCTTTATTTGTTGAAATCACGTTTCAAGTCTCAGAGAAACGTATGTAAATTGTACCAAACTTTTGGACAGAATTCTCCCAGTCTGATGTCATCAGTGTGGGACTCTAAAGATTTCAGAAACATTTTCATTCATTTTTGTTCACAAACTGCTTCTTGGTTGATGTACAACTATAATTTATATTTACAACATGTGTTATCCAAACAAATTCATTAGAAAAGCTGCACAGTACAGCTTTAAGCTTGACTCACTCTGCTCCCTTCTGTTTCTGCGCAGGATATCGTCTGTTGTGTCGCGCTCCATGTCTGAGTTGAACTGAAATGATCAAACACACACACACACACAGATAGTGTGTGTGTTGAACAGTTATGTACAGAGATGACTCCACAAACACTCAGTGTACAGTTCCATCACACACACATACACACAGATAGTGTGTGTGTTGAACAGTTACGTACAGAGATGACTCCACAAACACTCAGTGTACAGTTCCATCACACACACACACACACAGATAGTGTGTGTGATGAACAGTTACGTACAGAGATGACTCCACAAACACTCAGTGTACAGTTCCATCACACACACATACACACAGATAGTGTGTGTGTGTTGAACAGTTCCGTACAGAGATGACTCCACAAACACTCAGTATACAGTTCCATCACACACACATACACACAGATAGTGTGTGTGTTGAACAGTTCCGTACAGAGATGACTCCACAAACACTCAGTGTACAGTTCCATCACACACACACACACACAGATAGTGTGTGTGTGTTGAACAGTTATGTACAGAGATGACTCCACAAACACTCAGTATACAGTTCCATCACACACACATACACACAGATAGTGTGTGTGTTGAACAGTTACGTACAGAGATGACTCCACAAACACTCAGTATACAGTTCCATCACACACACATACACACAGATAGTGTGTGTGTGTTGAACAGTTATGTACAGAGATGACTCCACAAACACTCAGTATACAGTTCCATCACACACACACACACAGATAGTGTGTGTGTGTTGAACAGTTATGTACAGAGATGACTCCACAAACACTCAGTATACAGTTCCATCACACACACATACACACAGATAGTGTGTGTGTTGAACAGTTATGTACAGAGATGACTCCACAAACACTCAGTATACAGTTCCATCACACACACATACACACAGATAGTGTGTGTGTTGAACAGTTACGTACAGAGATGACTCCACAAACACTCAGTATACAGTTCCATCACACACACATACACACAGATAGTGTGTGTGTGTTGAACAGTTATGTACAGAGATGACTCCACAAACACTCAGTATACAGTTCCATCACACACACACACACAGATAGTGTGTGTGTGTTGAACAGTTACGTACAGAGATGACTCCACAAACACTCAGTATACAGTTCCGTCTGAACATATGCGGCTGCAGCACATTACAAATCGACTGCATGGGTCTACAGTGGTGTGTGAATGTGTGTGTGAATGTGTGTGTGAATGGGGGTCTACAGTGGTGTGTGAACGTGTGTGTGAATGTGTGTGTGAATGGGGGTCTACAGTGGTGTGTGAACGTGTGTGTGAATGTGTGTGTGAATGGGGTGTACAGTGGTGTGTGAATGGGGGTGTACAGTGGTGTGTGAATGTGTGTGTGAATGGGGGTGTACAGTGGTGTGTGAATGGGGGTCTACAGTGGTGTGTGAACGTGTGTGTGAATGTGTGTGTGAATGGGGGTCTACAGTGGTGTGTGAACGTGTGTGTGAATGTGTGTGTGAATGGGGTGTACAGTGGTGTGTGAATGGGGGTCTACACTGGTGTGTGAATGTGTGTGTGAATGGGGGTCTACACTGGTGTGTGAATGTGTGTGTGAATGGGGGTCTACACTGGTGTGTGAATGTGTGTGTGAATGGGGGTCTACACTGGTGTGTGAATGTGTGTGTGAATGGGGTGTACAGTGATGTGTGAATGGGAAGTGCTCCACTGTGTTTTTACACTCCATACACCTTCATTAGAATCATTTGAATAATTTCCGTTAGCCTTGGAATTGCCGATCTCTACTGAACTAAAGGCCAACAGCAACTGTTCACTTAACAACTACCTCTTCATGACATCACAAGGTGGAACAGAGAATTTGGAGCTTTGGAGATGTCGGCAGACTGATAATGAAGGATGACTTAGATATGTGTGAATGAAACAAAATACAACTCCAGGTCTGTTTTTCAGAGTGTGTTTACCCCTGTTACCTTCGGGTGTTTGAGGGGGCAGTGTGTGGTGTGTTTACCCTGTTACCTTCGGGTGTTTGAGGGGGCAGTGTGTGGTGTGTTTACCCTGTTACCTTCGGGTGTTTGAGGGGGCAGTGTGTGGTGTGTTTACCCTGTTACCTTCGGGTGTTGGAGGGGGCAGTGTGTGGTGTGTTTACCCCTGTTACCTTCGGGTGTTGGAGGGGGCAGTGTGTGGTGTGTTTACCCTGTTACCTTCGGGTGTTTGAGGGGGCAGTGTGTGGTGTGTTTACCCTGTTACCTTCGGGTGTTTGAGGGGGCAGTGTGTGGTGTGTTTACCCTGTTACCTTCAGGTGTTGGAGGGGGCAGTGTGTGGTGTGTTTACCCCTGTTACCTTCGGGTGTTTGAGGGGGCAGTGTGTGGTGTGTTTACCCTGTTACCTTCGGGTGTTTGGGGGTGCTGGGTGTGGTGTGTTTACCCTGTTACCTTCGGGTATTTGAGGTGGAAGTGTGTGGTGTGTTTACCCTGTTACCTTCGGGTGTTTGAGGGGGCAGTGTGTGGTGTGTTTACCCTGTTACCTTCGGGTGTTTGAGGGGGCAGTGTGTGGTGTGTTTACCCTGTTACCTTCGGGTGTTTGAGGGGGCAGTGTGTGGTGTGTTTACCCCTGTTACCTTCAGGTGTTTGAGGGGGCAGTGTGTGGTGTGTTTACCCTGTTACCTTCAGGTGTTGGAGGGGGCAGTGTGTGGTGTGTTTAACCTGTTACCTTCGGGTGTTTGAGGGGGCAGTGTGTGGTGTGTTTACCCTGTTACCTTCGGGTGTTTGAGGGGGCAGTGTGTGGTGTGTTTACCCTGTTACCTTCGGGTGTTTGAGGGGGCAGTGTGTGGTGTGTTTACCCCTGTTACCTTCGGGTGTTTGAGGGGGCAGTGTGTGGTGTGTTTACCCTGTTACCTTCGGGTGTTTGAGGGGGCAGTGTGTGGTGTGTTTACCCCTGTTACCTTCGGGTGTTTGAGGGGGCAGTGTGTGGTGTGTTTACCCTGTTACCTTCGGGTGTTGGAGGGGGCAGTGTGTGGTGTGTTTACCCTGTTACCTTCGGGTGTTTGAGGGGGCAGTGTGTGGTGTGTTTACCCTGTTACCTTCGGGTGTTTGAGGGCAGTGTGTGGTGTGTTTACCCCTGTTACCTTCGGGTGTTTGAGGGGCAGTGTGTGGTGTGTTTACCCTGTTACCTTCGGGTGTTTGAGGGGCAGTGTGTGGTTTGTTTACCCTGTTACCTTCGGGTGTTTGAGGGCGGTGTGTGGTGTGTTTACCCTGTTACCTTCGGGTGTTTGAGGGCAGTGTGTGGTGTGTTTACCCTGTTACCTTCGGGTGTTTGAGGGCAGTGTGTGGTGTGTTTACCCTGTTACCTTCGGGTGTTTGAGGGGCAGTGTGTGGTGTGTTTACCCTGTTAACTTCGGGTGTTTGAGGGGCAGTGTGTGGTGTGTTTACCCTGTTACCTTCGGGTGTTTGAGGGGCAGTGTGTGGTGTGTTTACCCTGTTACCTTCGGGTGTTTGAGGGGCAGTGTGTGGTGTGTTTACCCTGTTACCTTCGGGTGTTTGAGGGCAGTGTGTGGTGTGTTTACCCTGTTACCTTCGGGTGTTGGAGGGGCAGTGTGTGGTGTGTTTACCCTGTTACCTTCGGGTGTTTGAGGGCAGTGTGTGGTGTGTTTACCCTGTTACCTTCAGGTGTTTGAGGGGCAGTGTGTGGTGTGTTTACCCTGTTACCTTCGGGTGTTTGAGGGCAGTGTGTGGTGTGTTTACCCCTGTTACCTTCGGGTGTTTGAGGGCAGTGTGTGGTGTGTTTACCCTGTTACCTTCGGGTGTTTGAGGGGCAGTGTGTGGTGTGTTTACCCTGTTACCTTCGGGTGTTTGAGGGGCAGTGTGTGGTGTGTTTACCCTGTTACCTTCGGGTGTTTGAGGGGCAGTGTGTGGTGTGTTTACCCCTGTTACCTTAGGGTGGTTGAGGGGGCCGGGTGTGGTGTGTTTACCCTGTTACCTTCGGGTGTTTGAGGGGCAGTGTGTGGTGTGTTTACCCTGTTACCTTCGGGTGTTTGAGGGCAGTGTGTGGTGTGTTTACCCTGTTACCTTCGGGTGTTTGAGGGGCAGTGTGTGGTGTGTTTACCCCTGTTACCTTCGGGTGTTTGAGGGGGCCGTGTGGGGTGTGTTGACCCCTGCTCCCTGCGGGTGTTTGAGGGGGCAGTGTGTGGTGTGTTTACCCTGTTACCTTCGGGTGTTTGAGGGGGCAGTGTGTGGTGTGTTTACCCTGTTACCTTCGGGTGTTTGAGGGCAGTGTGTGGTGTGTTTACCCTGTTACCTTCGGGTGTTTGAGGGGCAGTGTGTGGTGTGTTTACCCTGTTACCTTCGGGTGTTTGAGGGCAGTGTGTGGTGTGTTTACCCTGTTACCTTCGGGTGTTTGAGGGCAGTGTGTGGTGTGTTTACCCTGTTACCTTCGGGTGTTTGAGGGGCAGTGTGTGGTGTGTTTACCCTGTTACCTTCGGGTGTTTGAGGGGCTGTGTGTGGTTTGTTTTACCCTGTTACCTTCGGGTGTTGGTGGGTGCTGTGTGTGGTGTGTTTACCCCTGTTACCTTCGGGTGTTGGAGGGGGCAGTGTGTGGTGTGTTTACCCCTGTTACCTTCGGGTGTTGGAGGGGGCAGTGTGTGGTGTGTTTACCCCTGTTACCTTCGGGTGTTGGAGGGGGCAGTGTGTGGTGTGTTTACCCGGTTACCTACGGGAGTTTGCGGGGTCAGTGTGTGGTGGGTTTACCCTGTTACCTTCGGGTGTTTGAGGGGGCAGTGTGTGGTGTGTTTACCCTGTTACCTTCGGGTGTTGGAGGGGGCAGTGTGTGGTGTGTTTACCCTGTTACCTTCGGGTGTTGGAGGGGGCAGTGTGTGGTGTGTTTACCCTGTTACCTTCGGGTGTTTGAGGGGGCAGTGTGTGGTGTGTTTACCCCTGTTACCTTCGGGTGTTTGAGGGGGCAGTGTGTGGTGTGTTTACCCTGTTACCTTCGGGTGTTTGAGGGGGCAGTGTGTGGTGTGTTTACCCTGTTACCTTCGGGTGTTTGAGGGGGCAGTGTGTGGTGTGTTTACCCCTGTTACCTTCGGGTGTTTGAGGGGGCAGTGTGTGGTGTGTTTACCCTGTTACCTTCGGGTGTTTGAGGGGGCAGTGTGTGGTGTGTTTACCCTGTTACCTTCGGGTGTTTGAGGGGGCAGTGTGTGGTGTGTTTACCCTGTTACCTTCGGGTGTTTGAGGGGGCAGTGTGTGGTGTGTTTACCCTGTTACCTTCGGGTGTTGGAGGGGGCAGTGTGTGGTGTGTTTACCCCTGTTACCTTCGGGTGTTGGAGGGGGCAGTTTGTGGTTTGTTTACACTGTTACCTTCAGTTTTTTGAGGGGGCAGTGTGTGGTGTGTTTACCCCTGTTACCTTCGGGTGTTGGAGGGGGCAGTGTGTGGTGTGTTTACCCTGTTACCTTCAGGTGTTTGAGGGGGCAGTGTGTGGTGTGTTTACCCCTGTTACCTTCGGGTGTTGGAGGGGGCAGTGTGTGGTGTGTTTACCCTGTTACCTTCGGGTGTTTGAGGGGGCAGTGTGTGGTGTGTTTACCCTGTTACCTTCGGGTGTTTGAGGGGGCAGTGTGTGGTGTGTTTACCCTGTTACCTTCGGGTGTTTGAGGGGGCAGTGTGTGGTGTGTTTACCCTGTTACCTTCGGGTGTTTGAGGGGGCAGTGTGTGGTGTGTTTACCCTGTTACCTTCGGGTGTTTGAGGGGGCAGTGTGTGGTGTGTTTACCCTGTTACCTTCGGGTGTTGGAGGGGGCAGTGTGTGATCAAGTGTCCCAACAGCACAGAGGGGGCAGGAGGAGAGTGCATGTTCATTCCCCGGTCACACTGCAGTGATCTGGGGGACACTCGGAGGTCCATGGGCCTGTCCCGACCGTCCACTTCAGCTAAGACTGCATCTGTGAGAGCAAAGATTCAGGATCATTCTGACACATTTGGATTAGGACTTTTGGTCACCACGGTTTCATCATAAGGTGCAATATGTAACTTTTCTGATGGCGGCTCTGCCAAATACTTGCCTCCATGCAGATATTATTGCTTTGCCTGTTCCACAGAATGGCATTAAACTTATTTAGGCTAAGTCTGATCATTATGTGAAGAAGTTCTGCTCAAATATAACATTTTTGGTCATCCTTCATTTCCTGGAGTGTTCCACAGTGTGGCTTTACGTTTATATATGTGTATGTTATTAGAGGTTAGGCCTGGGCAAAAATGTATTTGTTTCGAAGAAAACGGAGTTTATTTCCTCTGTTTTGTTGCATTGGAAATGGAAGCGGCTCTGCTAATCGCAGTCACAGGAGCAGAGTTTGGAGGTGCTCTTCCTCCATGTGCCTCACACAGCTCGGACTGATCTGAGATCAGTGAAAGTGTGCCATGTAACACAGCACTGTTAGGGTGAGTTTGTTTTATCTCATTCATAAAATAAAGACAGATTTCCCCAGTGGCCCAAGGGTTCAATGTGAGCACTTCTCCACTGTAGTAACTTCAGACGCTTGAGCTGCTTTGAGCTTTTACTGAGCTGAGGCCTTTTCTATTTACAGCACACGACATTGAACCAAGTTTCTGAGAGATGGGGCGTCAAAAATTGCATCAAATCTCTCTTTTTTTTCTTTTTTTTCTTTTTACAAAATGGCCCAGCCCTTTTACAGATGTATTTATTGTGGGTGGGCTCGCCTCCCCACGGATCTGACATGTAACTTGGCCTTTTGACGGCAGCAGTTGGTCTGAAGATAGATTTATTGATGTACAGTAGAAAATTAAAAGCAAATATTTACATCTTCATGGAGACAAGCAGGCACTGTACCCTCAGTAAAAAAAGTTCCGCAGTGCCCCTTTAGCTCCTGGGTGACTGTGACGTGCCACGTACAGTAAAAGTGGGCCACACACTGAAAACTTTCCACAGTTTGTTTGGTTTTGTTTGTTTTGTTTGGAGACAGAGTTGCGGCATTTGTGAACATGAGCACGATTCAAATGAAACTCGACACGCTGAAACTGTGTGAAGAACGTCCAAGGACACAAAAGAGACAAAAGACACGAGCCTGAGGGACACGCTGGAAAAATACTGACTCATGTACAGGGAGGGCATCTGGAGTAGAGAAGGGGAAGAGGTTTGGTCCTGGTCCTGATCACAGTATGTCTTGAATTAATACTGGTTTAGTCTGAGTTTCTTTGGCTTTAGCCCTGTTTAGTCCAGCTCTAGTCCTGATTCACACAGGTTTAGCCCTGTTTAGTCCAGCTCTAGTCCTGATTCGCACAGGTTTAGCCCTGTTTAGTCCAGCTCTAGTCCTGATTCGCACAGGTTTAGCCCTGTTTAGTCCAGCTCTAGTCCTGATTCACACAGGTTTAGCCCTGTTTAGTCCAGCTCTAGTCCTGATTCGCACAGGTTTAGCCCTGTTTAGTCCAGCTCTAGTCCTGATTCGCACAGGTTTAGCCCTGTTTAGTCCAGCTCTAGTCCTGATTCACACAGGTTTAGCCCTGTTTAGTCCAGCTCTAGTCCTGATTCACACAGGTTTAGCCCTGTTTAGTCCAGCTCTAGTCCTGATTCGCACAGGTTTAGCCCTGTTTAGTCCAGCTCTAGTCCTGATTCGCACAGGTTTAGCCCTGTTTAGTCCAGCTCTAGTCCTGATTCGCACAGGTTTAGCCCTGTTTAGTCCAGCTCTAGTCCTGATTCACACAGGTTTAGCCCTGTTTAGTCCAGCTCTAGTCCTGATTCGCACAGGTTTAGCCCTGTTTAGTCCAGCTCTAGTCGTGATTCGCACAGGTTTAGCCCTGTTTAGTCCAGCTCTAGTCCTGATTCACACAGGTTTAGCCCTGTTTAGTCCAGCTCTAGTCCTGATTCACACAGGTTTAGCCCTGTTTAGTCCAGCTCTAGTCCTGATTCACACAGGTTTAGCCCTGTTTAGTCCAGCTCTAGTCCTGATTCACACAGGTTTAGCCCTGTTTAGTCCAGCTCTAGTCCTGATTCACACAGGTTTAGCCCTGTTTAGTCCAGCTCTAGTCCTGATTCACACAGGTTTAGCCCTGTTTAGTCCAGCTCTAGTCCTGATTCGCACAGGTTTAGCCCTGTTTAGTCCAGCTCTAGTCCTGATTCACACAGGTTTAGCCCTGTTTAGTCCAGCTCTAGTCCTGATTCGCACAGGTTTAGCCCTGTTTAGTCCAGCTCTAGTCCTGATTCACACAGGTTTAGCCCTGTTTAGTCCAGCTCTAGTCCTGATTCGCACAGGTTTAGCCCTGTTTAGTCCAGCTCTAGTCCTGATTCACACAGGTTTAGCCCTGTTTAGTCCAGCTCTAGTCCTGATTCACACAGGTTTAGCCCTGTTTAGTCCAGATTAAGTCCAGAAATGTGAATATGCATCTTTTTTCTTTTAAAAAGCCTTGATAAGATTTTGATTCAGTCATAATGTCATAAAAGTATTTCATTTATTTCTTTATGTAGTCTGCATTGAAGCAGCAAAGGATCATGGTCTATGTAGTTCCTTCTGTTGTGCAGCTGTCACTGCACAATAACTCATAATTCACTGTATTGTGACGGTCCTTGATATTAATAATATTGTGAGACTTTACAATACAATCTCAGGATATTTTAGTTCTGAGAATGTCCCTGGTTTAATCGTGGGTTAGTTTGACTTTAGTCCTGGTCCTGGTTTAGTCCTGGTCCTGGTTTAGTCCTGGTCCTGGTTTAGTCCTGGTCCTGGTTTAGTCTGGGACTGGTTTAGTCCTGGTCCTGGTTTAGTCCTGGTCCTGGTTTAGTCCTGGTCCTGGTTTAGTCTGGTCCTGGGTTTGTAAATGGCAATAGAAATGTCCTGATTAAGTCCAGCCTTTCAAAGTCAGGAGTCACCCACAACCTCAAACATGACGGTGCGTCTTTGTCCACGTCACATGATCACTCCAGCCCCGGGTCACATGACTCACTGGGGTCTGTCGCCTATGGCAACAGCACTGTGGTTTCACTGTAAAGACACAGTGTGGGAAAAACAAACCGTAGTGTGTTTTTTGTGTAAGAAGAGACATAAATCTAACTGTGATCAACAGGTCCAGACAAACCGTGTGCAGCAAAGTCAGTGCTTGTGTCATTCTCGGGTATTTTCCTGTCAAAAGTATCAGTACTCAGATACTAATCCACACTAAAACTAGTATCAAAACTCATACTCATTTGAGCAGGTAATGATATTTAAAAAGTCCCATTTACAGGATAGAAATGAGTATTTCCTAAACAGCTTTAGAACAGACCTGGGCTCCCTGTGTTTATCAAACCACAACATCTGGAAGGGCATCTGACACACCACGACACCTGCAGATTAACTAGAGACATTTGACCTGCCCCCATCCCAGTCTAACACTGCAGGATACAGGAGGATGGGAGGGCATCTGACACACAGGGATACAGGAGGATGGGAGGGCATCTGACACACAGGGATACAGGAGGATGGGAGGGCATCTGACACACAGGGATACAGGAGGATGGGAGGGCATCTGACACACAGGGATACAGGAGGATGGGAGGGCATCTGACACACAGGGATACAGGAGGATGGGAGGGCATCTGACACACAGGGATACAGGAGGATGGGAGGGCATCTGACACACAGGGATACAGGAGGATGGGAGGGCATCTGACACACAGGGATACAGGAGGATGGGAGGGCATCTGACACACAGGGATACAGGAGGATGGGAGGGCATCTGACACACAGGGATACAGGAGGATGGGAGGGCATCTGACACACAGGGATACAGGAGGATGGGAGGGCATCTGACACAGGAGAACAGGAAAATGCTGCTACTCGGGAACAGACTAGAGCAAGGAAGTCCTGTTTTACTCCTATTTCAGTCCTGGTTTAGTCTTGTTTTAGTCCTGCTTTAGTTCTGGTTTAGTCCTGGTTTAGTCCTGGTTTAGTCCTGTTTTAGTCCTGGTTTAGTCCTGTTTTAGTTCTGGTTTAGTCCTGTTTTAGTTCTGGTTTAGTCCTGTTTTAGTCCTGTTTTAGTTCTGGTTTAGTCCTGGTTTAGTCCTGTTTTAGTCCTGGTTTAGTCCTGTTTTAGTTCTGGTTTAGTCCTGGTTTAGTCCTGTTTTAGTTCTGGTTTAGTCCTGTTTTAGTCCTGTTTTAGTTCTGGTTTAGTCCTGGTTTAGTCCTGGTTTAGTCCTGTTTTAGTTCTGGTTTAGTCCTGTTTTAGTCCTGGTTCAGTCCTGGTTTAGTCCTGGTTTAGTCCTGGTTTAGTCCTGGTTTAGTCCTGTTTTAGTCCTGGTTTAGTCCTGGTTCAGTCCTGGTTTAGTCCTGTTTTAGTCCTGGTTTAGTCCTGGTTTAGTCCTGGTTTAGTCCTGGTTTAGTCCTGGTTTAGTCCTGGTTCAGTCCTGTTTTAGTCCTGTTTTAGTCCTGGTTTAGTCCTGGTTTAGTCCTGTGTTAGTCCTGGTTTAGTCCTGGTTCAGTCCTGTTTTAGTCCTGTTTTAGTCCTGGTTTAGTCCTGGTTTAGTCTTGTTTTAGTCCTGCTTTAGTTCTGGTTTAGTCCTGGTTTAGTCCTGGTTTAGTCCTGTTTTAGTCCTGGTTTAGTCCTGTTTTAGTTCTGGTTTAGTCCTGTTTTAGTCCTGTTTTAGTTCTGGTTTAGTCCTGGTTTAGTCCTGTTTTAGTCCTGGTTTAGTCCTGTTTTAGTTCTGGTTTAGTCCTGGTTTAGTCCTGTTTTAGTTCTGGTTTAGTCCTGTTTTAGTCCTGTTTTAGTCCTGTTTTAGTCCTGTTTTAGTTCTGGTTTAGTCCTGGTTTAGTCCTGGTTTAGTCCTGTTTTAGTTCTGGTTTAGTCCTGTTTTAGTCCTGGTTCAGTCCTGGTTTAGTCCTGGTTTAGTCCTGGTTTAGTCCTGGCTTAGTCCTGTTTTAGTCCTGGTTTAGTCCTGGTTCAGTCCTGGTTTAGTCCTGTTTTAGTCCTGGTTTAGTCCTGGTTCAGTCCTGTTTTAGTCCTGTTTTAGTCCTGGTTTAGTCCTGGTTTAGTCCTGGTTTAGTCCTGGTTTAGTCCTGGTTCAGTCCTGTTTTAGTCCTGTTTTAGTCCTGGTTTAGTCCTGGTTTAGTCCTGTGTTAGTCCTGGTTTAGTCCTGGTTTAGTCCTGGTTTAGTCCTGTTTTAGTCCTGGTTTAGTCCTGGTTCAGTCCTGGTTTAGTCCTGTTTTAGTCCTGGTTTAGTCCTGGTTCAGTCCTGTTTTAGTCCTGTTTTAGTCCTGGTTTAGTCCTGGTTTAGTCCTGGTTTAGTCCTGGTTTAGTCCTGGTTTAGTCCTGTGTTAGTCCTGGTTTAGTCCTGTTTTAGTCCTGGTTTAGTCCTGGTTCAGTCCTGGTTTAGTCCTGGTTTAGTCCTGGTTTAGTCCTGGTTCAGTCCTGTTTTAGTCCTGTTTTAGTCCTGGTTTAGTCCTGGTTTAGTCCTGGTTTAGTCCTGGTTTAGTCCTGGTTTAGTCCTGTTTTAGTCCTGCTTTAGTCCTGGTTTAGTCCTGGTTTAGTCCTGTTTTAGTCCTGTTTTAGTCCTGGTTTAGTCCTGGTTTAGTCCTGGTTTAGTCCTGTTTTAGTCCTGGTTTAGTCCTGGTTTAGTCCTGGTTTAGTCCTGGTTTAGTCCTGTTTTAGTCCTGCTTTAGTCCTGGTTTAGTCCTGGTTTAGTCCTGTTTGATTCGTTTGTGTAGTGAGTTGAATGTGTTTCTTGTCCTCTAAAGTACTTTGAATACTTGAATGAATTGTGCTCTACAAACTGACCGCACTCTGCCTTGGGAGGGCATCTGACACAGAGGGAAACAGCATGTGCACATTAGCCTGCTGTTGGATGTCACATTGAAATATGCTGGAGAGCTGGTGAAAGGCGGCTGAACTGACCGCGGTTCCAGCGGGAGAACAGGGACAGCTGCATCATGCTGTTCATGGAGACATGGCTAACCCCGAACATCACTGACTCAGCCATCGCTATGGACAACTTTCACCTGATCGGCGCGGATCGGACGGCTGAGTGCGGTAAGAGGAGAGGAGGGGGCCTGGCTGTGTTTGTGAATGGAGCGTGGTGCAAACCTGGACACTGTACAGTGAAGGAGCAGATGTGTAACAAGGACACTGAACTGCTGGCGGTTAGCATGAGGCCCTACTACCTGCCGAGGGAGTTTTCACATGTTATTGTGATTGTGTGTATGTGCCCCCCTCTGCTAACGCTGATAATGCTTGTGAAGCGCTGCTCTCCTGCACCAGTCGACTGCAGACCCAGCATCCCCAGGCTCTCTTCCTAGTGTCAGGAGACTTCAACCACCGCTCCCCCAAGACGGTGCTGCCCACGTTCACCCAGTATATTAAATGCCACACAAGGGACAATAAAACTTTGGACCTGTTTATTGCAAATGCCAAGGAGGCTTCCTCTGCATCTGCACTGCCCCCCCAGGAAGAGCGGACCACAGCATTGTCCATCTGCGACCTGTGTACGTTCCTATTGTACACAGGCAGCCTGTTGTGCCACGTGTGGTGAAAAGGTGGACTCCTGAGAGCGAGGAGGCTCTGAGAGACTGCTTTGACACCACTGTGTGGGCAGAGCTCTGTGACCCGCATGGGGAGGACATTAACGCAATGACAGAGTGCATCACGGACTACATCAGCTTCTGCTACGAGAACACTGGACCATCTCGCACAGTGCGGTGTTTTCCTAACAACAAGCCGTGGATTAACGCCGACATAAAAGCCCTGCTAAAGGACAAGAAGAGGGCTTTTAGGTCAGGGAACAAAGAGGAGCTGAGGTCTGCACAGAAGAGGCTGAGAAGGAAGATCAGGAAAGCCAAGGCCCAGTATCGGAGGAAGATGGAGCTGCAGCTCCAGAATCAGAACATCCAGGGGGTGTGGAGAAGCCTGAAAACCATCTCAGGCTTCAAAACGCCCCCTGTCCAGGCGGAGGGTGACCTGCAGTGGGCCAATGATCTGAACCAACACTTCCTGAGGTTTGATCAAGCACCCACCCCTCCCCCCGCACAGCTGCACACCACCACCTCCATGAATGGACAGACAGCTGCTACTGTTCACACCTCTGCACCTGTTCACACCTCTGCTCCAGCTCTGAGACTCTCCACTACTGCAGAGGGAGGCACCCCTCCCCCCAGCACATCACCCCCCTGCCCAGCTCTGTCCTTCACTACAGCCCAGGTGAGGGGAGAGCTGAAGAAGATCAAGGCGAGGAAGGCAGCGGGACCAGACAACATTAGCTCCAGGCTCCTGAGATCCTGCGCAGATGAGCTGTGTGGAGTCATGGGGCATGTCTTCAATATGAGCCTAAGGCTGAGGACGGTACCACAGCTGTGGAAGACCTCCTGTGTGGTACCGGTGCCAAAGACACCGCACGCCAAGGACCTCAGCAGCTTCAGGCCGGTGGCTCTCACATCACATCTGATGAAGACCCTGGAGAGACTGGTCCTGGGCCTCCTCCGCTCCACTGTGAGCTCAGCAATGGACCTGCTGCAGTTTGCGTACCGGCCTGGCATCGGAGTGGAGGACGCCGTCATCTTCCTGTTACACCGCTCCCTCTCTCACTTGGAGAAGCCCGGCAGCACTGTGAGGATTCTGTTCTTTGACTTCTCCAGTGCCTTCAACACCATCCAGCCGCTGCTTCTGAGGGACAAGCTGGAGGCAGCCGGGGTGGACTGCGACCTGGCAGACTGGATCCTGGACTACCTCACAAACCGGCCCCAGTTTGTGAGGACCCGGGACTGTGTGTCTGATGTTCGGACCTGCAGTGTAGGGGCGCCCCAGGGCACTGTCCTGGCGCCCTTCCTCTTCACCCTCTACACTGCAGACTTCAGGCACAACACGGACAGCTGCGTCCTGCAGAAGTTCTCTGATGACTCTGCCATTATCGGACTCATCATGGACGACGATGACGCAGAGTACAGGGGACTAACGCAGAACTTTGTGGACTGGTGTCAGCGGAACCACCTCCTCATCAACGCCGGGAAGACCAAGGAGATGGTGGTGGACTTCCACAGACGCCGCTCCACTGCCTCCCCACCAGTGAACATCCAGGGAAGGGACATTGAGAGAGTGGACTCATACAAGTACCTGGGTGTTCATCTGAACAACAAACTGGACTGGACTCACCACACAGATGCACTGTACAGGAAGGGCCAGAGCTCCACCTCCTGAGGAGACTCAGGTCCTTTGGAGTGAAGGGGCCCCTCCTGAGGACCTTCTACGACTCTGTGGTGGCATCAGCCTGTACGGTGTGGTCTGCTGGAGCAGCAGCATCACAGAGAGGGACAAGAGGAGACTGGACAAAGTCATCAGGAAGTCCAGCTCTGTCCTGGGCTGTGCCTTGGACTCAGTGCAGGAGGTGGAGGACAGAAGGGTCCTGACCTGATTCACTTCTATGCTGGACCTGGAGTCTCACCCTCTTCAGGCCCTGTGCTCTGGACCTGGAGTCTCACCCTCTTCAGGGCCCTGTGCTCTGGACCTGGAGTCTCCCCCTCTTCAGGGCCCTGTGTTCTGGACCTGGAGTCTCACCCTCTTCAGGGCCCTGTGCTCTGGACCTGGAGTCTCCCCCTCTTCAGGGCCTGTCTGCTCTGGACCTGGAGTCTCCCCCTCTTCAGGGCCCTGTGCTCTGGACCTGGAGTCTCTCCCTCTTCAGGCCCTGTCTGCTCTGGACCTGGAGTCTCTCCCTCTTCAGGGCCCTGTGCTCTGGACCTGGAGTCTCACCCTCTTCAGGGCCCTGTGCTCTGGACCTGGAGTCTCACCCTCTTCAGGGCCCTGTCTGCTCTGGACCTGGAGTCTCCTCCTCTTCAGGGCCCTGTGCTCTGGACCTGGAGTCTCACCCTCTTCAGGGCCCTGTGCTCTGGACCTGGAGTCTCACCCTCTTCAGGGCCTGTCTGCTCTGGACCTGGAGTCTCCCCCTCTTCAGGGCCCTGTCTGCTCTGGACCTGGAGTCTCCCCCTCTTCAGGGCCCTGTCTGCTCTGGACCTGGAGTCTCCTCCTCTTCAGGGCCCTGTGCTCTGGACCTGGAGTCTCACCCTCTTCAGGGCCCTGTGCTCTGGACCTGGAGTCTCACCCTCTTCAGGGCCCTGTCTGCTCTGGACCTGGAGTCTCCCCCTCTTCAGGGCCCTGTCTGCTCTGGACCTGGAGTCTCACCCTCTTCAGGGCCCTGTGCTCTGGACCTGGAGTCTCACCCTCTTCAGGGCCCTGTGCTCTGGACCTGGAGTCTCACCCTCTTCAGGGCCCTGTCTGCTCTGGACCTGGAGTCTCACCCTCTTCAGGGCCCTGTGCTCTGGACCTGGAGTCTCTCCCTCTTCAGGGCCCTGTCTGCTCTGGACCTGGAGTCTCCCCCTCTTCAGGGCCCTGTCTGCTCTGGACCTGGAGTCTCCCCCTCTTCAGGGCCCTGTCTGCTCTGGACCTGGAGTCTCTCCCTCTTCAGGGCCCTGTGCTCTGGACCTGGAGTCTCTCCCTCTTCAGGGCCCTGTGCTCTGGACCTGAAGTCTCCTCCTCTTCAGGGCCCTGTCTGCTCTGGACCTGGAGTCTCACCGTCTTCAGGGCCCTGTGCTCTGGACCTGGAGTCTCACCCTCTTCAGGGCCCTGTCTGCTCTGGACCTGGAGTCTCCTCCTCTTCAGGGCCCTGTGCTCTGGACCTGGAGTCTCCCCCTCTTCAGGGCCCTGTCTGCTCTGGACCTGGAGTCTCCTCCTCTTCAGGGCCCTGTGCTCTGGACCTGGAGTCTCCCCCTCTTCAGGGCCCTGTCTGCTCTGGACCTGGAGTCTCACCCTCTTCAGGGCCCTGTCTGCTCTGGACCTGGAGTCTCCTCCTCTTCAGGGCCCTGTGCTCTGGACCTGGAGTCTCCCCCTCTTCAGGGCCCTGTCTGCTCTGGACCTGGAGTCTCCTCCTCTTCAGGGCCCTGTGCTCTGGACCTGGAGTCTCACCCTCTTCAGGGCCCTGTCTGCTCTGGACCTGGAGTCTCCTCCTCTTCAGGGCCCTGTGCTCTGGACCTGGAGTCTCACCCTCTTCAGGGCCCTGTCTGCTCTGGACCTGGAGTCTCCCCCTCTTCAGGCCCTGTGCTCTGGACCTGGAGTCTCCTCCTCTTCAGGGCCCTGTGCTCTGGACCTGGAGTCTCACCCTCTTCAGGGCCCTGTCTGCTCTGGACCTGGAGTCTCCTCCTCTTCAGGGCCCTGTGCTCTGGACCTGGAGTCTCACCCTCTTCAGGGCCCTGTCTGCTCTGGACCTGGAGTCTCCTCCTCTTCAGGGCCCTGTGCTCTGGACCTGGAGTCTCACCCTCTTCAGGGCCGTGTCTGCTCTGGACCTGGAGTCTCCCCCTCTTCAGGGCCCTGTGCTCTGGACCTGGAGTCTCTCCCTCTTCAGGGCCCTGTGCTCTGGACCTGGAGTCTCCCCCTCTTCAGGGCCCTGTCTCCTCTGGACCTGGAGTCTCCCCCTCTTCAGGGCCCTGTCTGCTCTGGACCTGGAGTCTCTCCCTCTTCAGGGCCCTGTGCTCTGGACCTGGAGTCTCACCCTCTTCAGGGCCCTGTGCTCTGGACCTGGAGTCTCACCCTCTTCAGGGCCCTGTGCTCTGGACCTGGAGTCTCTCCCTCTTCAGGGCCCTGTGCTCTGGACCTGGAGTCTCCCCCTCTTCAGGGCCCTGTCTCCTCTGGACCTGGAGTCTCCCCCTCTTCAGGGCCCTGTCTGCTCTGGACCTGGAGTCTCTCCCTCTTCAGGGCCCTGTGCTCTGGACCTGGAGTCTCACCCTCTTCAGGGCCCTGTGCTCTGGACCTGAAGTCTCCCCCTCTTCAGGGCCCTGTCTGCTCTGGACCTGGAGTCTCTCCCTCTTCAGGGCCCTGTGCTCTGGACCTGGAGTCCCTCCCTCTTCAGGGCCCTGTCTGCTCTGGACTTGGAGTCTCTCCCTCTTCAGGGCCCTGTGCTCTGGACCTGGAGTCTCTCCCTCTTCAGGGCCCTGTGCTCTGGACCTGGAGTCTCACCCTCTTCAGGGCCCTGTCTGCTCTGGACCTGGAGTCTCTCCCTCTTCAGGGCCCTGTGCTCTGGACCTGAAGTCTCCTCCTCTTCAGGGCCCTGTGCTCTGGACCTGGAGTCTCCCCCTCTTCAGGGCCCTGTCTGCTCTGGACTTGGAGTCTCTCCCTCTTCAGGGCCCTGTGCTCTGGACCTGGAGTCTCTCCCTCTTCAGGGCCCTGTGCTCTGGACCTGGAGTCTCCTCCTCTTCAGGGCCCTGTGCTCTGGACCTGGAGTCTCCTCCTCTTCAGGGCCCTGTGCTCTGCAGAGCAGCTTCAGTGACAGACACTCACTGTTAACACTCACTGTTAACACTCACTGTTAACACTCACTGTTAACACTCACTGTTAACACTCACTGTTAACACTCACTGTGAACACTCACTGTTAACACTCACTGTTAACACTCACTGTAAACACTCACTGTTAACACTCACTGTGAACACTCACTGTTAACACTCACTGTTAACACTCACTGTTAACACTCACTGTTAACACTCACTGTGAACACTCACTGTGAACACTCACTGTGAACACTCACTGTTAACACTCACTGTTAACACTCACTGTGAACACTCACTGTTAACACTCACTGTTAACACTCACTGTAAACACTCACTGTTAACACTCACTGTGAACACTCACTGTTAACACTCACTGTTAACACTCACTGTTAACACTCACTGTTAACACTCACTGTGAACACTCACTGTGAACACTCACTGTTAACACTCACTGTTAACACTCACTGTTAACACTCACTGTTAACACTCACTGTGAACACTCACTGTGAACACTCACTGTTAACACTCACTGTTAACACTCACTGTTAACACTCACTGTTAACACTCACTGTTAACACTCACTGTTAACACTCACTGTTAACACTCACTGTTAACAATGAAGCAATAGAAAAGGTTCACTTCACTCGTACAAATATCTCGGCACCAGAATTGATCACAAAATCACTTTTCAGCTGAACACTGAAAACATTTTCTCCAAATGCCAAAAACTCCTTTTCTTTCTCCGTAAACTTCAGGTTCAACAGTCAATTCTTGCAGTTTTTTACAAATGCTTCATACAGTCCATCCTCACATTCAGTCACTCTACAGTCTGTTACCATCAGGACAGAGGTTCAGGTCCCTCTCACTCTACAGTCTGTTACCATCAGGACAGAGGTTCAGGTCCCTCTCACTCACTCTACAGTCTGTTACCATCAGGACAGAGGTTCAGGTCCCTCTCACTCACTCTACAGTCTGTTACCATCAGGACAGAGGTTCAGGTCCCTCTCACTCTACAGTCTGTTACCATCAGGACAGAGGTTCAGGTCCCTCTCACTCTACAGTCTGTTACCATCAGGACAGAGGTTCAGGTCCCTCTCACTCTACAGTCTGTTACCATCAGGACAGAGGTTCAGGTCCCTCTCACTCACTCTACAGTCTGTTACCATCAGGACAGAGGTTCAGGTCCCTCTCACTCACTCTACAGTCTGTTACCATCAGGACAGAGGTTCAGGTCCCTCTCACTCTACAGTCTGTTACCATCAGGACAGAGGTTCAGGTCCCTCTCACTCACTCTACAGTCTGTTACCATCAGGACAGAGGTTCAGGTCCCTCTCACTCTACAGTCTGTTACCATCAGGACAGAGGTTCAGGTCCCTCTCACTCACTCTACAGTCTGTTACCATCAGGACAGAGGTTCAGGTCCCTCTTCACTCACTCTACAGCCTGTTACCATCAGGACAGAGGTTCAGGTCCCTCTCACTCTACAGTCTGTTACCATCAGGACAGAGGTTCAGGTCCCTCTCACTCTACAGTCTGTTACCATCAGGACAGAGGTTCAGGTCCCTCTCACTCTACAGTCTGTTACCATCAGGACAGAGGTTCAGGTCCCTCTTCACTCACTCTACAGTCTGTTACCATCAGGACAGAGGTTCAGGTCCCTCTTCACTCACTCTACAGTCTGTTACCATCAGGACAGAGGTTCAGGTCCCTCTTCACTCACTCTACAGTCTGTTACCATCAGGACGGAGGTTCAGGTCCCTCTCACTCTACAGTCTGTTACCATCAGGACAGAGGTTCAGGTCCCTCTTCACTCACTCTACAGTCTGTTACCATCAGGACAGAGGTTCAGGTCCCTCTTCACTCACTCTACAGTCTGTTACCATCAGGACGGAGGTTCAGGTCCCTCTCACTCACTCTACAGTCTGTTACCATCAGGACGGAGGTTCAGGTCCCTCTTCACTCACTCTACAGCCTGTTACCATCAGGACAGAGGTTCAGGTCCCTCTTCACTCACTCTACAGCCTGTTACCATCAGGACAGAGGTTCAGGTCCCTCTTCACTCACTCTACAGTCTGTTACCATCAGGACAGAGGTTCAGGTCCCTCTCACTCACTCTACAGCCTGTTACCATCAGGACAGAGGTTCAGGTCCCTCTCACTCACTCTACAGTCTGTTACCATCAGGACAGAGGTTCAGGTCCCTCTTCACTCACTCTACAGCCTGTTACCATCAGGACAGAGGTTCAGGTCCCTCTCACTCTACAGTCTGTTACCATCAGGACAGAGGTTCAGGTCCCTCTCACTCTACAGTCTGTTACCATCAGGACAGAGGTTCAGGTCCCTCTCACTCTACAGTCTGTTACCATCAGGACAGAGGTTCAGGTCCCTCTTCACTCACTCTACAGTCTGTTACCATCAGGACAGAGGTTCAGGTCCCTCTTCACTCACTCTACAGTCTGTTACCATCAGGACAGAGGTTCAGGTCCCTCTTCACTCACTCTACAGTCTGTTACCATCAGGACAGAGGTTCAGGTCCCTCTCACTCACTCTACAGTCTGTTACCATCAGGACAGAGGTTCAGGTCCCTCTTCACTCACTCTACAGTCTGTTACCATCAGGACAGAGGTTCAGGTCCCTCTTCACTCACTCTACAGTCTGTTACCATCAGGACAGAGGTTCAGGTCCCTCTTCACTCACTCTACAGTCTGTTACCATCAGGACAGAGGTTCAGGTCCCTCTTCACTCACTCTACAGTCTGTTACCATCAGGACAGAGGTTCAGGTCCCTCTCACTCACTCTACAGTCTGTTACCATCAGGACAGAGGTTCAGGTCCCTCTTCACTCACTCTACAGTCTGTTACCATCAGGACAGAGGTTCAGGTCCCTCTTCACTCACTCTACAGTCTGTTACCATCAGGACAGAGGTTCAGGTCCCTCTCACTCACTCTACAGTCTGTTACCATCAGGACAGAGGTTCAGGTCCCTCTTCACTCACTCTACAGTCTGTTACCATCAGGACAGAGGTTCAGGTCCCTCTCACTCACTCTACAGTCTGTTACCATCAGGACAGAGGTTCAGGTCCCTCTTCACTCACTCTACAGTCTGTTACCATCAGGACAGAGGTTCAGGTCCTCTCACTCACTCTACAGTCTGTTACCATCAGGACAGAGGTTCAGGTCCCTCTTCACTCACTCTACAGTCTGTTACCATCAGGACAGAGGTTCAGGTCCCTCTTCACTCACTCTACAGTCTGTTACCATCAGGACAGAGGTTCAGGTCCTCTTCACTCACTCTACAGTCTGTTACCATCAGGACAGAGGTTCAGGTCCCTCTTCACTCACTCTACAGTCTGTTACCATCAGGACAGAGGTGCAGGTCCTCTTCACTCACTCTACAGTCTGTTACCATCAGGACAGAGGTTCAGGTCCCTCTTCACTCACTCTACAGTCTGTTACCATCAGGACAGAGGTTCAGGTCCCTCTCACTCACTCTACAGTCTGTTACCATCAGGACAGAGGTTCAGGTCCCTCTTCACTCACTCTACAGCCTGTTACCATCAGGACAGAGGTTCAGGTCCCTCTTCACTCACTCTACAGTCTGTTACCATCAGGACAGAGGTTCAGGTCCCTCTTCACTCACTCTACAGCCTGTTACCATCAGGACAGAGGTTCAGGTCCCTCTCACTCACTCTACAGTCTGTTACCATCAGGACAGAGGTTCAGGTCCCTCTCACTCACTCTACAGTCTGTTACCATCAGGACAGAGGTTCAGGTCCCTCTCACTCACTCTACAGTCTGTTACCATCAGGACAGAGGTTCAGGTCCCTCTTCACTCACTCTACAGTCTGTTACCATCAGGACAGAGGTTCAGGTCCCTCTTCACTCACTCTACAGTCTGTTACCATCAGGACAGAGGTTCAGGTCCCTCTTCACTCACTCTACAGTCTGTTACCATCAGGACAGAGGTTCAGGTCCCTCTCACTCTACAGTCTGTTACCATCAGGACAGAGGTTCAGGTCCCTCTTCACTCACTCTACAGTCTGTTACCATCAGGACAGAGGTTCAGGTCCCTCTTCACTCACTCTACAGTCTGTTACCATCAGGACAGAGGTTCAGGTCCCTCTCACTCACTCTACAGTCTGTTACCATCAGGACGGAGGTTCAGGTCCCTCTTCACTCACTCTACAGCCTGTTACCATCAGGACAGAGGTTCAGGTCCCTCTTCACTCACTCTACAGCCTGTTACCATCAGGACAGAGGTTCAGGTCCCTCTTCACTCACTCTACAGCCTGTTACCATCAGGACAGAGGTTCAGGTCCCTCTCACTCTACAGTCTGTTACCATCAGGACAGAGGTTCAGGTCCCTCTCACTCACTCTACAGCCTGTTACCATCAGGACAGAGGTTCAGGTCCCTCTCACTCACTCTACAGTCTGTTACCATCAGGACGGAGGTTCAGGTCCCTCTTCACTCACTCTACAGCCTGTTACCATCAGGACAGAGGTTCAGGTCCCTCTCACTCACTCTACAGTCTGTTACCATCAGGACAGAGGTTCAGGTCCCTCTTCACTCACTCTACAGTCTGTTACCATCAGGACAGAGGTTCAGGTCCCTCTTCACTCACTCTACAGCCTGTTACCATCAGGACAGAGGTTCAGGTCCCTCTCACTCTACAGTCTGTTACCATCAGGACAGAGGTTCAGGTCCCTCTCACTCTACAGTCTGTTACCATCAGGACAGAGGTTCAGGTCCCTCTCACTCTACAGTCTGTTACCATCAGGACAGAGGTTCAGGTCCTCTCTCACTCTACAGTCTGTTACCATCAGGACAGAGGTTCAGGTCCCTCTCACTCTACAGTCTGTTACCATCAGGACAGAGGTTCAGGTCCCTCTTCACTCACTCTACAGTCTGTTACCATCAGGACAGAGGTTCAGGTCCCTCTTCACTCACTCTACAGTCTGTTACCATCAGGACAGAGGTTCAGGTCCCTCTTCACTCACTCTACAGTCTGTTACCATCAGGACGGAGGTTCAGGTCCCTCTCACTCTACAGTCTGTTACCATCAGGACAGAGGTTCAGGTCCCTCTTCACTCACTCTACAGTCTGTTACCATCAGGACAGAGGTTCAGGTCCCTCTTCACTCACTCTACAGTCTGTTACCATCAGGACGGAGGTTCAGGTCCCTCTCACTCACTCTACAGTCTGTTACCATCAGGACGGAGGTTCAGGTCCCTCTTCACTCACTCTACAGCCTGTTACCATCAGGACAGAGGTTCAGGTCCCTCTTCACTCACTCTACAGCCTGTTACCATCAGGACAGAGGTTCAGGTCCCTCTTCACTCACTCTACAGCCTGTTACCATCAGGACAGAGGTTCAGGTCCCTCTCACTCTACAGTCTGTTACCATCAGGACAGAGGTTCAGGTCCCTCTCACTCACTCTACAGCCTGTTACCATCAGGACAGAGGTTCAGGTCCCTCTCACTCACTCTACAGTCTGTTACCATCAGGACAGAGGTTCAGGTCCCTCTTCACTCACTCTACAGCCTGTTACCATCAGGACAGAGGTTCAGGTCCCTCTCACTCTACAGTCTGTTACCATCAGGACAGAGGTTCAGGTCCCTCTCACTCTACAGTCTGTTACCATCAGGACAGAGGTTCAGGTCCCTCTCACTCTACAGTCTGTTACCATCAGGACAGAGGTTCAGGTCCCTCTTCACTCACTCTACAGTCTGTTACCATCAGGACAGAGGTTCAGGTCCCTCTTCACTCACTCTACAGTCTGTTACCATCAGGACAGAGGTTCAGGTCCCTCTTCACTCACTCTACAGTCTGTTACCATCAGGACGGAGGTTCAGGTCCCTCTCACTCTACAGTCTGTTACCATCAGGACAGAGGTTCAGGTCCCTCTTCACTCACTCTACAGTCTGTTACCATCAGGACAGAGGTTCAGGTCCCTCTTCACTCACTCTACAGTCTGTTACCATCAGGACGGAGGTTCAGGTCCCTCTCACTCACTCTACAGTCTGTTACCATCAGGACGGAGGTTCAGGTCCCTCTTCACTCACTCTACAGCCTGTTACCATCAGGACAGAGGTTCAGGTCCCTCTTCACTCACTCTACAGCCTGTTACCATCAGGACAGAGGTTCAGGTCCCTCTTCACTCACTCTACAGCCTGTTACCATCAGGACAGAGGTTCAGGTCCCTCTCACTCTACAGTCTGTTACCATCAGGACAGAGGTTCAGGTCCCTCTCACTCACTCTACAGCCTGTTACCATCAGGACAGAGGTTCAGGTCCCTCTCACTCACTCTACAGTCTGTTACCATCAGGACGGAGGTTCAGGTCCCTCTTCACTCACTCTACAGCCTGTTACCATCAGGACAGAGGTTCAGGTCCCTCTCACTCTACAGTCTGTTACCATCAGGACAGAGGTTCAGGTCCCTCTTCACTCACTCTACAGTCTGTTACCATCAGGACAGAGGTTCAGGTCCCTCTTCACTCACTCTACAGCCTGTTACCATCAGGACAGAGGTTCAGGTCCCTCTCACTCTACAGTCTGTTACCATCAGGACAGAGGTTCAGGTCCCTCTCACTCTACAGTCTGTTACCATCAGGACAGAGGTTCAGGTCCCTCTCACTCTACAGTCTGTTACCATCAGGACAGAGGTTCAGGTCCCTCTCACTCACTCTACAGTCTGTTACCATCAGGACAGAGGTTCAGGTCCCTCTCACTCACTCTACAGTCTGTTACCATCAGGACAGAGGTTCAGGTCCCTCTTCACTCACTCTACAGTCTGTTACCATCAGGACGGAGGTTCAGGTCCCTCTCACTCTACAGTCTGTTACCATCAGGACAGAGGTTCAGGTCCCTCTTCACTCACTCTACAGTCTGTTACCATCAGGACAGAGGTTCAGGTCCCTCTTCACTCACTCTACAGTCTGTTACCATCAGGACGGAGGTTCAGGTCCCTCTCACTCTACAGTCTGTTACCATCAGGACAGAGGTTCAGGTCCCTCTTCACTCACTCTACAGTCTGTTACCATCAGGACAGAGGTTCAGGTCCCTCTTCACTCACTCTACAGTCTGTTACCATCAGGACGGAGGTTCAGGTCCCTCTCACTCACTCTACAGTCTGTTACCATCAGGACGGAGGTTCAGGTCCCTCTTCACTCACTCTACAGCCTGTTACCATCAGGACAGAGGTTCAGGTCCCTCTTCACTCACTCTACAGCCTGTTACCATCAGGACAGAGGTTCAGGTCCCTCTTCACTCACTCTACAGCCTGTTACCATCAGGACAGAGGTTCAGGTCCCTCTCACTCTACAGTCTGTTACCATCAGGACAGAGGTTCAGGTCCCTCTCACTCACTCTACAGCCTGTTACCATCAGGACAGAGGTTCAGGTCCCTCTCACTCACTCTACAGTCTGTTACCATCAGGACGGAGGTTCAGGTCCCTCTTCACTCACTCTACAGCCTGTTACCATCAGGACAGAGGTTCAGGTCCCTCTTCACTCACTCTACAGCCTGTTACCATCAGGACAGAGGTTCAGGTCCCTCTTCACTCACTCTACAGCCTGTTACCATCAGGACAGAGGTTCAGGTCCCTCTCACTCTACAGTCTGTTACCATCAGGACAGAGGTTCAGGTCCCTCTCACTCACTCTACAGTCTGTTACCATCAGGACAGAGGTTCAGGTCCTCTCTCACTCTACAGTCTGTTACCATCAGGACAGAGGTTCAGGTCCCTCTCACTCACTCTACAGTCTGTTACCATCAGGACAGAGGTTCAGGTCCCTCTCACTCACTCTACAGTCTGTTACCATCAGGACAGAGGTTCAGGTCCCTCTTCACTCACTCTACAGTCTGTTACCATCAGGACGGAGGTTCAGGTCCCTCTCACTCTACAGTCTGTTACCATCAGGACAGAGGTTCAGGTCCCTCTTCACTCACTCTACAGTCTGTTACCATCAGGACAGAGGTTCAGGTCCCTCTTCACTCACTCTACAGTCTGTTACCATCAGGACGGAGGTTCAGGTCCCTCTCACTCTACAGTCTGTTACCATCAGGACAGAGGTTCAGGTCCCTCTTCACTCACTCTACAGTCTGTTACCATCAGGACAGAGGTTCAGGTCCCTCTTCACTCACTCTACAGTCTGTTACCATCAGGACGGAGGTTCAGGTCCCTCTCACTCTACAGTCTGTTACCATCAGGACAGAGGTTCAGGTCCCTCTCACTCACTCTACAGTCTGTTACCATCAGGACAGAGGTTCAGGTCCCTCTCACTCACTCTACAGTCTGTTACCATCAGGAAAGAGGTTCAGGTCCCTCTCACTCACTCTACAGTCTGTTACCATCAGGACAGAGGTTCAGGTCCCTCTCACTCACTCTATAGTCTGTTACCATCAGGACAGAGGTTCAGGTCCCTCTCACTCACTCTACAGTCTGTTACCATCAGGACAGAGGTTCAGGTCCCTCTCACTCACTCTACAGTCTGTTACCATCAGGACAGAGGTTCAGGTCCCTCTCACTCACTGTACAGTCTGTTACCATCAGGACAGAGGTTCAGGTCCCTCTCACTCACTCTACAGTCTGTTACCATCAGGACAGAGGTTCAGGTCCCTCTCACTCACTCTACAGTCTGTTACCATCAGGACAGAGGTTCAGGTCCCTCTTCACTCACTCTACAGTCTGTTACCATCAGGACAGAGGTTCAGGTCCCTCTTCACTCACTCTACAGTCTGTTACCATCAGGACAGAGGTTCAGGTCCCTCTCACTCACTCTACAGTCTGTTACCATCAGGACAGAGGTTCAGGTCCCTCTCACTCACTCTACAGTCTGTTACCATCAGGACAGAGGTTCAGGTCCCTCTTCACTCACTCTACAGTCTGTTACCATCAGGACAGAGGTTCAGGTCCCTCTCACTCACTCTACAGTCTGTTACCATCAGGACAGAGGTTCAGGTCCCTCTCACTCACTCTACAGTCTGTTACCATCAGGACAGAGGTTCAGGTCCCTCTCACTCACTCTACAGTCTGTTACCATCAGGACAGAGGTTCAGGTCCCTCTTCACTCACTGTACAGTCTGTTACCATCAGGACGGAGGTTCAGGTCCCTCTCACTCTACAGCCTGTTACCATCAGGACAGAGGTTCAGGTCCGTCTCACTCACTCTACAGTCTGTTACCATCAGGACAGAGGTTCAGGTCCCTCTCACTCACTCTACAGTCTGTTACCATCAGGACAGAGGTTCAGGTCCCTCTTCACTCACTCTACAGTCTGTTACCATCAGGACGGAGGTTCAGGTCCCTCTCACTCACTCTACAGTCTGTTACCATCAGGACGGAGGTTCAGGTCCCTCTCACTCACTCTACAGTCTGTTACCATCAGGACGGAGGTTCAGGTCCCTCTCACTCTACAGTCTGTTACCATCAGGACAGAGGTTCAGGTCCCTCTCACTCACTCTACAGTCTGTTACCATCAGGACAGAGGTTCAGGTCCCTCTCACTCACTCTACAGTCTGTTACCATCAGGACAGAGGTTCAGGTCCCTCTCACTCACTCTACAGTCTGTTACCATCAGGACAGAGGTTCAGGTCCCTCTTCACTCACTCTACAGTCTGTTACCATCAGGACAGAGGTTCAGGTCCCTCTCACTCACTCTACAGTCTGTTACCATCAGGACAGAGGTTCAGGTCCCTCTCACTCTACAGTCTGTTACCATCAGGACAGAGGTTCAGGTCCCTCTTCACTCACTCTACAGTCTGTTACCATCAGGACAGAGGTTCAGGTCCCTCTTCTCTCACTCTACAGTCTGTTACCATCAGGACAGAGGTTCAGGTCCCTCTTCACTCACTCTACAGTCTGTTACCATCAGGACAGAGGTTCAGGTCCCTCTTCACTCACTCTACAGTCTGTTACCATCAGGACAGAGGTTCAGGTCCCTCTCACTCACTCTACAGTCTGTTACCATCAGGACAGAGGTTCAGGTCCCTCTCACTCACTCTACAGTCTGTTACCATCAGGACAGAGGTTCAGGTCCCTCTCACTCACTCTACAGTCTGTTACCATCAGGACGGAGGTTCAGGTCCCTCTCACTCACTCTACAGTCTGTTACCATCAGGACAGAGGTTCAGGTCCCTCTTCACTCACTCTACAGTCTGTTACCATCAGGACGGAGGTTCAGGTCCCTCTCACTCACTCTACAGTCTGTTACCATCAGGACAGAGGTTCAGGTCCCTCTCACTCACTCTACAGTCTGTTACCATCAGGACAGAGGTTCAGGTCCCTCTTCACTCACTCTACAGTCTGTTACCATCAGGACAGAGGTTCAGGTCCCTCTTCACTCACTCTACAGTCTGTTACCATCAGGACAGAGGTTCAGGTCCCTCTCACTCACTCTACAGTCTGTTACCATCAGGACAGAGGTTCAGGTCCCTCTCACTCACTCTACAGTCTGTTACCATCAGGACAGAGGTTCAGGTCCCTCTCACTCACTCTACAGTCTGTTACCATCAGGACAGAGGTTCAGGTCCCTCTTCACTCACTCTACAGTCTGTTACCATCAGGACAGAGGTTCAGGTCCCTCTCACTCACTCTACAGTCTGTTACCATCAGGACAGAGGTTCAGGTCCCTCTTCACTCACTCTACAGTCTGTTACCATCAGGACAGAGGTTCAGGTCCCTCTTCACTCACTCTACAGTCTGTTACCATCAGGACAGAGGTTCAGGTCCCTCTCACTCACTCTACAGTCTGTTACCATCAGGACAGAGGTTCAGGTCCCTCTCACTCACTCTACAGTCTGTTACCATCAGGACAGAGGTTCAGGTCCCTCTTCACTCACTCTACAGTCTGTTACCATCAGGACAGAGGTTCAGGTCCCTCTCACTCACTCTACAGTCTGTTACCATCAGGACAGAGGTTCAGGTCCCTCTCACTCACTCTACAGTCTGTTACCATCAGGACAGAGGTTCAGGTCCCTCTCACTCACTCTACAGTCTGTTACCATCAGGACAGAGGTTCAGGTCCCTCTTCACTCACTCTACAGTCTGTTACCATCAGGACAGAGGTTCAGGTCCCTCTCACTCACTCTACAGTCTGTTACCATCAGGACAGAGGTTCAGGTCCCTCTCACTCACTCTACAGTCTGTTACCATCAGGACAGAGGTTCAGGTCCCTCTTCACTCACTCTACAGTCTGTTACCATCAGGACAGAGGTTCAGGTCCCTCTTCACTCACTCTACAGTCTGTTACCATCAGGACAGAGGTTCAGGTCCCTCTTCACTCACTCTACAGTCTGTTACCATCAGGACGGAGGTTCAGGTCCCTCTCACTCACTCTACAGTCTGTTACCATCAGGACAGAGGTTCAGGTCCCTCTTCACTCACTCTACAGTCTGTTACCATCAGGACGGAGGTTCAGGTCCCTCTCACTCACTCTACAGTCTGTTACCATCAGGACAGAGGTTCAGGTCCCTCTAAACACACACTACAGACTGTTACCATCAGGACAGAGGTTCAGGTCCCTCTCACTCACTCTACAGTCTGTTACCATCAGGACAGAGGTTCAGGTCCCTCTCACTCACTCTACAGTCTGTTACCATCAGGACAGAGGTTCAGGTCCCTCTCACTCACTCTACAGTCTGTTACCATCAGGACAGAGGTTCAGGTCCCTCTTCACTCACTCTACAGTCTGTTACCATCAGGACGGAGGTTCAGGTCCCTCTCACTCACTCTACAGTCTGTTACCATCAGGACAGAGGTTCAGGTCCCTCTTCACTCTACAGTCTGTTACCATCAGGACAGAGGTTCAGGTCCCTCTCACTCACTCTACAGTCTGTTACCATCAGGACAGAGGTTCAGGTCCCTCTTCACTCACTCTACAGTCTGTTACCATCAGGACGGAGGTTCAGGTCCCTCTCACTCACTCTACAGTCTGTTACCATCAGGACAGAGGTTCAGGTCCCTCTTCACTCACTCTACAGTCTGTTACCATCAGGACGGAGGTTCAGGTCCCTCTCACTCACTCTACAGTCTGTTACCATCAGGACAGAGGTTCAGGTCCCTCTCACTCACTCTATAGTCTGTTACCATCAGGACAGAGGTTCAGGTCCCTCTTCACTCACTCTACAGCCTGTTACCATCAGGACAGAGGTTCAGGTCCCTCTTCACTCACTCTACAGCCTGTTACCATCAGGACAGAGGTTCAGGTCCCTCTCACTCACTCTACAGTCTGTTACCATCAGGACAGAGGTTCAGGTCCCTCTCACTCACTCTACAGTCTGTTACCATCAGGACAGAGGTTCAGGTCCCTCTTCACTCACTCTACAGTCTGTTACCATCAGGACAGAGGTTCAGGTCCCTCTCACTCACTCTACAGCCTGTTACCATCAGGACAGAGGTTCAGGTCCCTCTCACTCACTCTACAGTCTGTTACCATCAGGACAGAGGTTCAGGTCCCTCTCACTCACTCTACAGTCTGTTACCATCAGGACAGAGGTTCAGGTCCCTCTTCACTCACTCTACAGTCTGTTACCATCAGGACAGAGGTTCAGGTCCCTCTCACTCACTCTACAGTCTGTTACCATCAGGACAGAGGTTCAGGTCCCTCTCACTCACTCTACAGTTTGTTACCATCAGGACGGAGGTTCAGGTCCCTCTCACTCACTCTACAGTCTGTTACCATCAGGACAGAGGTTCAGGTCCCTCTCACTCACTCTACAGTCTGTTACCATCAGGACAGAGGTTCAGGTCCCTCTTCACTCACTCTACAGTCTGTTACCATCAGGACAGAGGTTCAGGTCCCTCTCACTCACTCTACAGTCTGTTACCATCAGGACAGAGGTTCAGGTCCCTCTTCACTCACTCTACAGTCTGTTACCATCAGGACAGAGGTTCAGGTCCCTCTCACTCACTCTACAGTCTGTTACCATCAGGACAGAGGTTCAGGTCCCTCTCACTCACTCTACAGTCTGTTACCATCAGGACAGAGGTTCAGGTCCCTCTTCACTCACTCTACAGTCTGTTACCATCAGGACGGAGGTTCAGGTCCCTCTCACTCACTCTACAGTCTGTTACCATCAGGACAGAGGTTCAGGTCCCTCTCACTCACTCTACAGTCTGTTACCATCAGGACAGAGGTTCAGGTCCCTCTTCACTCTACAGTCTGTTACCATCAGGACAGAGGTTCAGGTCCCTCTTCACTCACTCTACAGTCTGTTACCATCAGGACAGAGGTTCAGGTCCCTCTTCACTCACTCTACAGCCTGTTACCATCAGGACAGAGGTTCAGGTCCCTCTTCACTCACTCTACAGTCTGTTACCATCAGGACAGAGGTTCAGGTCCCTCTTCACTCACTCTACAGTCTGTTACCATCAGGACAGAGGTTCAGGTCCCTCTTCACTCACTCTACAGCCTGTTACCATCAGGACAGAGGTTCAGGTCCCTCTTCACTCACTCTACAGTCTGTTACCATCAGGACAGAGGTTCAGGTCCCTCTCACTCACTCTACAGTCTGTTACCATCAGGACAGAGGTTCAGGTCCCTCTTCACTCACTCTACAGTCTGTTACCATCAGGACAGAGGTTCAGGTCCCTCTCACTCACTCTACAGTCTGTTACCATCAGGACAGAGGTTCAGGTCCCTCTTCACTCTACAGTCTGTTACCATCAGGACAGAGGTTCAGGTCCCTCTTCACTCACTCTACAGTCTGTTACCATCAGGACAGAGGTTCAGGTCCCTCTTCACTCACTCTACAGCCTGTTACCATCAGGACAGAGGTTCAGGTCCCTCTTCACTCACTCTACAGTCTGTTACCATCAGGACAGAGGTTCAGGTCCCTCTTCACTCACTCTACAGTCTGTTACCATCAGGACAGAGGTTCAGGTCCCTCTTCACTCACTCTACAGCCTGTTACCATCAGGACAGAGGTTCAGGTCCCTCTTCACTCACTCTACAGTCTGTTACCATCAGGACAGAGGTTCAGGTCCCTCTTCACTCACTCTACAGTCTGTTACCATCAGGACAGAGGTTCAGGTCCCTCTCACTCACTCTACAGTCTGTTACCATCAGGACAGAGGTTCAGGTCCCTCTTCACTCTACAGTCTGTTACCATCAGGACAGAGGTTCAGGTCCCTCTTCACTCACTCTACAGTCTGTTACCATCAGGACAGAGGTTCAGGTCCTCTTCACTCACTCTACAGTCTGTTACCATCAGGACAGAGGTTCAGGTCCCTCTTCACTCACTCTACAGTCTGTTACCATCAGGACAGAGGTTCAGGTCCCTCTTCACTCACTCTACAGCCTGTTACCATCAGGACAGAGGTTCAGGTCCCTCTTCACTCACTCTACAGTCTGTTACCATCAGGACAGAGGTTCAGGTCCCTCTTCACTCACTCTACAGTCTGTTACCATCAGGACAGAGGTTCAGGTCCCTCTCACTCACTCTACAGTCTGTTACCATCAGGACAGAGGTTCAGGTCCCTCTTCACTCACTCTACAGCCTGTTACCATCAGGACAGAGGTTCAGGTCCCTCTTCACTCACTCTACAGTCTGTTACCATCAGGACAGAGGTTCAGGTCCCTCTCACTCACTCTACAGTCTGTTACCATCAGGACAGAGGTTCAGGTCCCTCTTCACTCTACAGTCTGTTACCATCAGGACAGAGGTTCAGGTCCCTCTTCACTCACTCTACAGTCTGTTACCATCAGGACAGAGGTTCAGGTCCCTCTTCACTCACTCTACAGCCTGTTACCATCAGGACAGAGGTTCAGGTCCCTCTCACTCTACAGTCTGTTACCATCAGGACAGAGGTTCAGGTCCCTCTCACTCACTCTACAGTCTGTTACCATCAGGACAGAGGTTCAGGTCCCTCTTCACTCACTCTACAGTCTGTTACCATCAGGACAGAGGTTCAGGTCCCTCTTCACTCACTCTACAGTCTGTTACCATCAGGACAGAGGTTCAGGTCCCTCTCACTCACTCTACAGTCTGTTACCATCAGGACGGAGGTTCAGGTCCCTCTCACTCACTCTACAGTCTGTTACCATCAGGACAGAGGATCAGGTCCCTCTCACTCACTCTACAGTCTGTTATCATCAGGACAGAGGTTCAGGTCCCTCTTCACTCACTCTACAGCCTGTTACCATCAGGACGGAGGTTCAGGTCCCTCTCACTCTACAGTCTGTTACCATCAGGACAGAGGTTCAGGTCCCTCTCACTCACTCTACAGTCTGTTACCATCAGGACAGAGGTTCAGGTCCCTCTTCACTCACTCTACAGTCTGTTACCATCAGGACAGAGGTTCAGGTCCCTCTCACTCACTCTACAGTCTGTTACCATCAGGACGGAGGTTCAGGTCCCTCTCACTCACTCTACAGTCTGTTACCATCAGGACAGAGGATCAGGTCCCTCTCACTCACTCTACAGTCTGTTACCATCAGGACAGAGGTTCAGGTCCCTCTTCACTCACTCTACAGTCTGTTACCATCAGGACAGAGGTTCAGGTCCCTCTACACTCAGTCTACAGTCTGTTACCATCAGGACAGAGGTTCAGGTCCCTCTCACTCACTCTACAGTCTGTTACCATCAGGACAGAGGTTCAGGTCCCTCTCACTCACTC
>CM068346.1:355655-360655 GCA_034769755.1 Odontamblyopus lacepedii | reverse complement strand
ACCTGGTCCGGATGCCTCCTGGACGCCTCCCTCGGGAGGTGTTCTGGGCATGTCCCACCGGTAGGAGGCCCCGGGGAAGACCCAGGACACGCTGGAGGGACTATGTCTCTCGGCTGGCCTGGGAACACCTCTGGGTCCATCCGGAGGAGCTGGAGGAAGTGGCTGGGGAGAGGGAAGCTTGGGAGCCCCTGCTTAGACTGCTGCCCCGGCGACCCGGCCCCGGATAAGCAGAAGAAGATGGATGGATGGCCCTGCTGAGCTTCTGTGATCTGACGAGATCAGGTTTTAACAAACCGGTATGGCCACAAAGATGAATGTGATTACATAAAAAAATAAAATGAGCTGTGAGCCGGGAAATTCTCACTTTGTTCCTCTGTCAGGAGTTAGTGTGTCAGCAGCGCCTCACAGCGAGAAGGTCCCCAGGTCTGTGTGTCAGGACATACATTCAGTTGTACAGCTGCAGGATTCATCATACTCAAAATTGCATTTTGAATGGACATAATTAGCAAGCACTACAGTCAGTCACAATTAAAATGTTTCCATTAAAACATACATCTAAATCTAATGGTAATGTTTGTCAGAAAAATCACTATAACATATTTTTAGCAGATGGTTCAGCCTCTCAACTAGAGAGTCTCTGCTCTGTGAATCTAGCAGAGTATCTGAAGGTACGATCAGGAGGTGAGACAAGTAACAGTCATGGTCGTGGTCATAAGTCATGGTAGTAGTAGTAATTATGGTAATACTACTAGTAGTAGTCATGGTAGCTGTATTAAATGTAGTTAATATGATTAACTGAGGTTTGGGAGCAGGACCACACCTCAACTGCCCTCGACTCCTCTCCAGCGAATCACAGTTCACTTCTGCCACGCCTATTTATAGCAGCCTAATTCGGCAACCCAGTTCGTTCCGAATAACTTGACCCCAGCCTCCCATCCCATATCTGTTCGCTTCCAGACATAAGACGCCTACGAGGGGAGTCCCGTCCTGCTGGGCCATGTGAAGATTGAAACTGTACCCCCACCCTGAGTCTCAACCCAGCCGACCTGCCTTGTCTCAATACAATAAACACTCATTCATCTCATTTTAATCTAGAAGAAACAAGACTGTGTGTTAAATGGCACTGACCCTTCATTCCATGAGGTGTGATGCTAACTGGACGCACTGTTCTGTCTGAAACTGTTACTCAAGTTAAACTTTAACATGAGCTTTACTTTAACACAATCTGACTAAGGAACTGGCTTAGTTGGAACTACAGCAGGTCAGCTGATTTGTTTCCTTCAAATATGATTACACTTACACGCTAGCTAGCGTTAGACAACAGTTTTTCAGTAGTTTGTGTAATTGAGGACCCCCACCAAAACGAGATGGTGAGACATCTCCAGGGGCTTATCATCCAAACAAAAGTAAATTCAAATCCCTCCAGGAAGGATCAATAGCAAAATACACTTTTTTAGTTAGTCACTCTCACCTTTATTTGCAACTCAAACTCCTAAACAGAATCATGAAGGCTTGAATTGTTTTCAGACACCTAAAAACTTCAGACAGTGTTTGCTAATATGTGCAATGTGTCACCATGGTAACTACTGAACAGTCCACCATAGACATACATGAAGAACATTGATATGAGGAGGAAAATGATGACATGTGGTTATGGGTCATGTGAGCGTCCAGACTGTTACTGTCCCGCTGGTTTGAGGTTTGAAATAATATCAGGAGCCGCTGATGCCTTTAAAAACAGGTTCAGATGATTATAACACTATAGTTTTCCCACTAAACTATAAACCAGGTGGGGTATACATGTTTTTTTATTATTATCACTGATTTTCTGTGATTTAGGTAAACAGCAATACTATATATTATATTCTTAGAGTAATGCTCATCACCCCAGACAGTCACAGCCTGGTTTCAGATTAGGACCTGGAAATCTTCCTGGAGAGACACGCCCAGACACTGCACCTCCTCTTGTCTCTCACTGACTTCCTGCATCAGTGTTTTCGCCTCAGAGACTTCAGGCTCCTTCTGAACCAGGAGCTTTGTGGACTTCAGCTGCTCGTTCAGTGCAAAGTTCATTTAATTGTTTTTCTGGAGGTCCTGGAAGTCTGAGATTGTGGTTTTTCTCTCTCATGAACTCAAACTCACAACCTCTTGCTCTTTACGCTGCAGGTCTGTTTTCACACTACATAAAGAGTGTTTTTGATTCTCATTGTGGTATCTGAATCAGAGGATTGAGTCTGTTCCTTAGTATCGAAATTGAGTTTGACATTTTTACATTGTGTGTTTTGATGAAATACCTGTTGAACTGTTTTCACTTAGATTTGCTGTGAGAAACTGTTACTTCTGTGTAAATGTACTGCGTTTTGTGGTAAAAGTACACAAAAGTACAGAAAAGCCCTACAATGACAGGAGTAAAAGTGATAGCAGAGTCCAGGGAATAAATGTACAGTGTATGTCTGAAACAGGAGCAGACGACCAGAGGGCAGAGGGGACAATAGTGTTAAATTGTTTATTTTAGTTACCGTGGATACCAGAAAATCGAATCTATTCATCGCAAATATAATCCAGGACTAAACCAGACTAAAGCATGTATAAAGCACAAACACAAATAAACAAGGATGAAATTAAACATGTAAGACTAAACCAGGACTAGGATCAACATCAAATTACAAACCCACGACCTAACAGCACATATCCAGAAATAAACTAGGACTAAAGCAGGACTAAATGAGGTCTGAAGCAGGACTAAACTAGTACGGATCAAGCTGAAACTTTAGAGACTAACCTTGGACTAAAAAAATAAACTCTTAGGCTAGAACGTAACAAAGACTAAACAGGGCGAAACCAGGACTAAACCAGTACTAAACTAGGACTAAACAGAACTAAACCAAGTCTAAAGCAAGATTAAACAAGGACTAGAGCAGGACTAAACCAGGTCTAAACCCTTTAATAGTTGGCCATGTAGATGACTTGATGTATTTAGATTGAAGTCTTGTCTCGTGTTACAGCTCCACACATTGGACTCACTGTGTTTTTGGGGTCTGAGCCTCAGGAGGTTTCACTACAACAGAATACTACAGATATTTCATACATGCAGTAACGTTATACTTCATGGTACTATACATAATTCACATGTGCAGTAACTTTATAGTACTAGTAATATGCACTGACCAGAAGACTGCTGAGTCTCACACAGAAGAGAACAGAGCTGGTCTGGGGACCTAAAGGGGCTGTTCTAGACGTTCCCCGTGTATTGCAGAATGTGTCTTTGTACAGATCTATGTACCGGGCAAAGACACATAGATCTGTAGAAGCAGCTGCTGAGGTCAAAATACTGTAAGTCGACTGTGTACTCTCTGCATTTCATTATAAAATGTCTTATTGTCTCATAATCAGAAAGCCCATGTTAGCATGCTAGTTGTTTTCTGAACGTTGTGAATTAGGATGCTCAGAATGCAGAAGGCAAGTGAGCTGACCTCCTTGTCAAAGACAGATGTACTTTTGTTCAGCAGGGCTGGGCCTGGTCAGGACTTGGACGGGAGACCACTGGGGGCCACAGTCGGTGCCTGTGGCTAAAACTGTTGCTGTGTCCTTGGGCAAGGCCCTTCACTCACATTGCCTAGTCTGAACAAGATGCATGTGTTGGTGGTGGGAGGGGCCAATGTCACGTATTGGCAATCAGCATTCTTCACCGCTATCAGTGATGAAGAAAATCAAACTGGAGAAGCAAGTGTGTACATCACAGTGGGCATGTTCCACTGGAGCTGAAAACAGGGGTAGAGCGACAAAATGGCACCTTGAAAACAAGTGATTAAAGATGACTCAAACATGCACGAATCACTCCAAATACAACTTCAGAGGGAAATGAAAGCTTTGAAAAGTTTATTTTATAGAAAAGGTCCGATTTAAGATCATTTAAATGACAAAATGCAAAAGGAAAAATCTGACCAAGTGGTCAGAGGGACCATGATCAGAGAGAAATCAGATGATTTGGCCGTATCATTTCAATCATCTTATATAACTTATCATGAGCTGACTTGGAGTGTGCATGGAACCAGCCAGTGATTTTAGACAGTTATTCAGTGATTCTTGTGTGAATGTGTCACGGTTCTTTCTGTTCTACATTGACATTACAGATGCAGTATGTTGTAGACACAAATCTGACACATTCTGTTCATGAGCACTCAGAGTGTAACTCTGCTGTTTGAGTAAAAGCTCTGTTCATGAGTTCATGTGTTTCCTCTACACATGGAGCAGAATGATCCACATGACTGATTCACACACTGACTGTCAGGAAGAGTGCAGCTCCAAATACTAGTGTCCTGACTGCAACAGCAGTAATACTGAGAGTACTTATTGTAGTACACATTCACTTGGAGTACTTACTGTAGTACACATTCACTTAGAGTAGTTATTGTAGTACACATTCACTTAGAGTAGTTATTGTAGTACACATTCACTTAGAGTAGTTATTGTAGTACACATTCACTTAGAGTAGTTATTGTAGTACACATTCACTTAGAGTTACTGTAGTACACATTCACTTAGAGTTATTGTAGTACACATTCACTTAGAGTAGTTATTGTAGTACACATTCACTTAGAGTTACTGTAGTACACATTCACTTAGAGTTATTGTAGTACACATTCACTTAGAGAGTAGTATTTATTGTATACACATTCACTTAGAGTTATTGTAGTACACATTCACTTAGAGTTATTGTAGTACACATTCACTTAGAGTTATTGTAGTACACATTCACTTAGAGTTATTGTAGTACACATTCACTTAGAGTAGTTATTGTAGTACACATTCACTTAGAGTTACTGTAGTACACATTCACTTAGAGTTATTGTAGTACACATTCACTTAGAGTTACTGTAGTACACATTCACTTAGAGTTATTGTAGTACACATTCACTTAGAGTTATTGTAGTACACATTCACTTAGAGTTATTGTAGTACACATTCACTTAGAGTAGTTATTGTAGTACACATTCATA
>CM068346.1:336038-355555 GCA_034769755.1 Odontamblyopus lacepedii | reverse complement strand
TAGTCCAGCTCTAGTCCTGATTCACACAGGTTTAGCCCTGTTTAGTCAGCTCTAGTCCTGATTCACACAGGTTTAGCCCTGTTTAGTCCAGCTCTGGTCCTGATTCACACAGGTTTAGCCCTGTTTAGTCCAGCTCTAGTCCTGATTCACACAGGTTTAGCCCTGTTTAGTCCAGCTCTAGTCCTGATTCACACAGGTTTAGCCCTGTTTAGTCCAGCTCTAGTCCTGATTCACACAGGTTTAGCCCTGTTTAGTCCAGCTCTAGTCCTGATTCGCACAGGTTTAGCCCTGTTTAGTCCAGCTCTAGTCCTGATTCGCACAGGTTTAGCCCTGTTTAGTCCAGCTCTAGTCCTGATTCACACAGGTTTAGCCCTGTTTAGTCCAGCTCTAGTCCTGATTCGCACAGGTTTAGCCCTGTTTAGTCCAGCTCTAGTCCTGATTCGCACAGGTTTAGCCCTGTTTAGTCCAGCTCTAGTCCTGATTCGCACAGGTTTAGCCCTGTTTAGTCCAGCTCTAGTCCTGATTCGCACAGGCTTAGCCCTGTTTAGTCCAGATTAAGTCCAGAAATGTGAATATGCATCTTTTTCTTTTAAAAAGCCTTGATAAGATTTTGATTCAGTCATAATGTCATAAAAGTATTTCATTTATTTCTTTATGTAGTCTGCATTGAAGCAGCAAAGGATCATGGTCTATGTAGTTCCTTCTGTTGTGCAGCTGTCACTGCACAATAACTCATAATTCACTGTATTGTGACGGTCCTTGATATTAATAATATTGTGAGACTTTACAATACAATCTCAGGATATTTTAGTATGAGAATGTCCCTGGTTTAATCGTGGGTTAGTTTGACTTTAGTCCTGGTCCTGGTTTAGTCCTGGTCCTGGTTTAGTCCTGGTCCTGGTTTAGTCCTGGTCCTGGTTTAGTCCTGGTCCTGGTTTAGTCTGGGACTGGGTTTGTAAATGGCAATAGAAATGTCCTGATTAAGTCCAGCCTTTCAAAGTCAGGAGTCACCCACAACCTCAAACATGACGGTGCGTCTTTGTCCACGTCACATGATCACTCCAGCCCCGGGTCACATGACTCACTGGGGTCTGTCGCCTATGGCAACAGCACTGTGGTTTCACTGTAAAGACACAGTGTGGGAAAAACAAACCGTAGTGTGTTTTTTGTGTAAGAAGAGACATAAATCTAACTGTGATCAACAGGTCCAGACAAACCGTGTGCAGCAAAGTCAGTGCTTGTGTCATTCTCGGGTATTTTCCTGTCAAAAGTATCAGTACTCAGATACTAATCCACACTAAAACTAGTATCAAAACTCATACTCATATGAGCAGGTAATGATATTTAAAAAGTCCCATTTACAGGATAGAAATGAGTATTTCCTAAACAGCTTTAGAACAGACCTGGGCTCCCTGTGTTTATCAAACCACAACATCTGGAAGGGCATCTGACACACCACAACACCTGCAGATTAACTAGAGACATTTGACCTGCCCCCATCCCAGTCTAACACTGCAGGATACAGGAGGATGGGAGGGCATCTGACACACAGGGATACAGGAGGATGGGAGGGCATCTGACACACAGGGATACAGGAGGATGGGAGGGCATCTGACACACAGGGATACAGGAAAATGCTGCTACTCGGGAACAGACTAGAGCAAGGAAGTCCTGTTTTACTCCTATTTCAGTCCTGGTTTAGTCCTGTTTTAGTCCTGGTTTAGTCCTGGTTTAGTCTTGTTTTAGTCCTGGTTTAGTCTTGTTTTAGTCCTGGTTTAATCCTGTTTTAGTCCTGTTTTAGTCCTGGTTTAGTCTTGTTTTAGTCCTGGTTTAATCCTGTTTTAGTCCTGTTTTAGTCCTGGTTTAGTCCTGGTTCAGTCCTGTTTTAGTCCTGTTTTAGTCCTGGTTTAGTCCTGGTTTAGTCCTGGTTCAGTCCTGTTTTAGTCCTGTTTTAGTCCTGGTTTAGTCCTGGTTTAGTCCTGTTTTAGTCCTGGTTTAGTCCTGGTTTAGTCCTGGTTTAGTCTTGTTTTAGTCCTGGTTTAATCCTGTTTCATTCCTGTTTTAGTCCTGTTTTAGTCCTGGTTTAGTCCTGGTTCAGTCCTGGTTTAATCCTGTTTTAGTCCAGGTTTAGTCCTGTTTTAGTCCTGTTTTAGTCCTGGTTTAGTCCTGCTTTAGTCCTGGTTTAGTCCTGTTTTAGTCCTGTTTTAGTCCTGTTTTAGTCCTGGTTTAGTCCTGTTTTAGTTCTGGTTTAGTCCTGTTTTAGTCCTGGTTTAGTCCTGTTTTAGTCCTGTTTTAGTCCTGGTTTAGTTCTGGTTTAGTCCTGGTTTAGTCCTGGTTTAGTCCTGGTTTAGTCCTGTTTTAGTCCTGGTTTAGTCCTGGTTTAGTTCTGGTTTAGTCCTGTTTTAGTCCTGGTTTAGTCCTGTTTTAGTCCTGGTTTAGTCCTGCTTTAGTCCTGGTTTAGTCCTGTTTTAGTCCTGGTTTAGTCCTGCTTTAGTCCTGGTTTAGTCCTGTTTTAGTCCTGGTTTAGTCCTGCTTTAGTCCTGTTTTAGTTCTGGTTTAGTCCTGTTTTAGTCCTGGTTTAGTCTTGTTTTAGTCCTGTTTTAGTCCTGGTTTAGTCCTGGTTCAGTCCTGGTTTAATCCTGTTTTAGTCCAGGTTTAGTCCTGTTTTACTCCTATTTCAGTCCTGGTTTAGTCTTGTTTTAGTCCTGGTTTAATCCTGTTTTAGTCCTGTTTTAGTCCTGGTTTAGTCTTGTTTTAGTCCTGGTTTAATCCTGTTTTAGTCCTGTTTTAGTCCTGGTTTAGTCCTGGTTCAGTCCTGTTTTAGTCCTGTTTTAGTCCTGGTTTAGTCCTGGTTTAGTCCTGGTTCAGTCCTGTTTTAGTCCTGTTTTAGTCCTGGTTTAGTCCTGGTTTAGTCCTGTTTTAGTCCTGGTTTAGTCCTGGTTTAGTCCTGGTTTAGTCTTGTTTTAGTCCTGGTTTAATCCTGTTTCATTCCTGTTTTAGTCCTGTTTTAGTCCTGGTTTAGTCCTGGTTCAGTCCTGGTTTAATCCTGTTTTAGTCCAGGTTTAGTCCTGTTTTAGTCCTGTTTTAGTCCTGGTTTAGTCCTGCTTTAGTCCTGGTTTAGTCCTGTTTTAGTCCTGTTTTAGTCCTGTTTTAGTCCTGGTTTAGTCCTGTTTTAGTTCTGGTTTAGTCCTGTTTTAGTCCTGGTTTAGTCCTGTTTTAGTCCTGTTTTAGTCCTGGTTTAGTTCTGGTTTAGTCCTGGTTTAGTCCTGGTTTAGTCCTGGTTTAGTCCTGTTTTAGTCCTGGTTTAGTCCTGGTTTAGTTCTGGTTTAGTCCTGTTTTAGTCCTGGTTTAGTCCTGTTTTAGTCCTGGTTTAGTCCTGCTTTAGTCCTGGTTTAGTCCTGTTTTAGTCCTGGTTTAGTCCTGCTTTAGTCCTGGTTTAGTCCTGTTTTAGTCCTGGTTTAGTCCTGCTTTAGTCCTGTTTTAGTTCTGGTTTAGTCCTGTTTTAGTCCTGGTTTAGTCCTGTTTTAGTCCTGTTTTAGTCCTGGTTTAGTCCTGTTTTAGTCCTGGTTTAGTCCTGGTTTAGTCCTGGTTTAGTCTTGTTTTAGTCCTGGTTTAGTCCTGTTTTAGTCCTGTTTTAGTCCTGGTTTAGTCCTGCTTTAGTCCTGTTTTAGTTCTGGTTTAGTCCTGTTTTAGTCCTGGTTTAGTCCTGTTTTAGTCCTGTTTTAGTCCTGGTTTAGTCCTGGTTTAGTCCTGTTTTAGTCCTGGTTTAGTCCTGGTTTAGTCCTGGTTTAGTCTTGTTTTAGTCCTGGTTTAATCCTGTTTCATTCCTGTTTTAGTCCTGTTTTAGTCCTGGTTTAGTCCTGGTTCAGTCCTGGTTTAATCCTGTTTTAGTCCTGGTTTAGTCCTGTTTTAGTCCTGTTTTAGTCCTGGTTTAGTCCTGCTTTAGTCCTGGTTTAGTCCTGTTTTAGTCCTGTTTTAGTCCTGTTTTAGTCCTGGTTTAGTCCTGTTTTAGTTCTGGTTTAGTCCTGTTTTAGTCCTGGTTTAGTCCTGTTTTAATCCTGTTTTAGTCCTGGTTTAGTTCTGGTTTACTCCTGGTTTAGTCCTGGTTTAGTCCTGGTTTAGTCCTGTTTTAGTCCTGGTTTAGTCCTGGTTTAGTTCTGGTTTAGTCCTGTTTTAGTCCTGGTTTAGTCCTGTTTTAGTCCTGGTTTAGTCCTGCTTTAGTCCTGGTTTAGTCCTGTTTTAGTCCTGGTTTAGTCCTGCTTTAGTCCTGGTTTAGTCCTGTTTTAGTCCTGGTTTAGTCCTGCTTTAGTCCTGTTTTAGTTCTGGTTTAGTCCTGTTTTAGTCCTGGTTTAGTCCTGGTTTAGTCCTGTTTTAGTCCTGTTTTAGTCCTGTTTTAGTCCTGGTTTAGTCCTGTTTTAGTTCTGGTTTAGTCCTGTTTTAGTCCTGGTTTAGTCCTGGTTTAGTCCTGTTTTAGTCCTGTTTTAGTCCTGGTTTAGTCCTGGTTTAGTCCTGGTTTAATCCTGTTTCATTCCTGTTTTAGTCCTGTTTTAGTCCTGGTTTAGTCCTGGTTCAGTCCTGGTTTAATCCTGTTTTAGTCCTGGTTTAGTCCTGTTTTAGTCCTGTTTTAGTCCTGGTTTAGTCCTGCTTTAGTCCTGTTTTAGTCCTGTTTTAGTCCTGGTTTAGTCCTGGTTTAGTCCTGGTTTAGTCCTGTTTAAGTTCTGGTTTAGTCCTGTTTTAGTCCTGTTTTAGTCCTGGTTTAGTCCTGGTTTAGTCCTGTTTTAGTCCTGTTTTAGTCCTGGTTTAGTTCTGGTTTAGTCCTGGTTTAGTCCTGGTTTAGTCCTGGTTTAGTCCTGTTTTAGTCCTGGTTTAGTCCTGGTTTAGTTCTGGTTTAGTCCTGGTTTAGTCCTGCTTTAGTCCTGGTTTAGTCCTGTTTTAGTCCTGGTTTAGTCCTGCTTTAGTCCTGGTTTAGTCCTGTTTTAGTCCTGGTTTAGTCCTGCTTTAGTCCTGTTTTAGTTCTGGTTTAGTCCTGCTTTAGTCCTGGTTTAGTCCTGTTTTAGTCCTGTTTTAGTCCTGTTTTAGTCCTGGTTTAGTCCTGGTTTAGTCCTGTTTTAGTCCTGGTTTAGTCCTGGTTTAGTCTTGTTTTAGTCCTGGTTTAATCCTGTTTCATTCCTGTTTTAGTCCTGTTTTAGTCCTGCTTTAGTCCTGGTTTAGTCCTGCTTTAGTCCTGGTTTAGTCCTGGTTTAGTCCTGTTTTAGTCCTGGTTTAGTCCTGGTTTAGTCCTGTTTTAGTCCTGCTTTAGTCCTGGTTTAGTCCTGGTTTAGTCCTGTTTTAGTCCTGGTTTAGTCCTGGTTTAGTCCTGTTTTAGTCCTGGTTTAGTCCTGGTTTAGTCCTGGTTTAGTCCTGTTTTAGTCCTGGTTTAGTCCTGGTTTAGTCCTGTTTTAGTCCTGGTTTAGTCCTGGTTTAGTCCTGGTTTAGTCCTGTTTTAGTCCTGCTTTAGTCCTGGTTTAGTCCTGGTTTAGTCCTGTTTTAGTCCTGGTTTAGTCCTGGTTTAGTCCTGTTTTAGTCCTGGTTTAGTCCTGGTTCAGTCCTGTTTTAGTCCTGGTTTAGTCCTGTTTTAGTCCTGTTTTAGTCCTGTTTTAGTCCTGGTTTAGTCCTGTTTTAGTCCTGGTTTAGTCCTGTTTTAGTCCTGGTTTAGTCCTGGTTTAGTCCTGTTTTAGTCCTGTTTTAGTCCTGCTTTAGTCCTGGTTTAGTCCTGGTTTAGTCCTGTTTTAGTCCTGGTTTAGTCCTGGTTTAGTCCTGGTTCAGTCCTGTTTTAGTCCTGGTTTAGTCCTGGTTTAGTCCTGGTTTAGTCCTGCTTTAGTCCTGCTTTAGTCCTGCTTTAGTCCTGCTTTAGTCCTGCTTTAGTCCTGCTTTAGTCCTGCTTTAGTCCTGTTTTAGTCCTGCTTTAGTCCTGGTTTAGTCCTGGTTTAGTCCTGTTTGATTCGTTTGTGTAGTGAGTTGAATGTGTTTCTTGTCCTCTAAAGTACTTTGAATACTTGAATGAATTGTGCTCTACAAACTGACCACACTCTGCCTTGGGAGGGCATCTGACACAGAGGGAAACAGCATGTGCACATTAGCCTGCTGTTGGATGTCACATTGAAAGAGCTGGTGAAAGGCGGCTGAACTGACCGCGGTTCCAGCGGGAGAACAGGGACAGCTGCTCCTGTTCATGGAGACATGGCTAACCCCGAACATCATGGACTCAGCCATCGCTATGGACAACTTTCACCTGATCGGCGCGGATCGGACGGCTGAGTGCGGTAAGAGGAGAGGAGGGGGCCTGGCTGTGTTTGTGAATGGAGCGTGGTGCAAACCTGGACACAGTGAAGGAGCAGATGTGTAACAAGGACACTGAACTGCTGGCGGTTAGCATGAGGCCCCACTACCTGCTGAGGGAGTTTTCACATGTTATTGTGATTGTGTGTATGTGCCCCCCTCTGCTAATGCTGATAATGCTTGTGAAGCGCTGCTCTCCTGCACCAGTCGACTGCAGACCCAGCATCCCCAGGCTCTCTTCCTAGTGTCAGGAGACTTCAACCACAGCTCCCCCAAGACGGTGCTGCCCACGTTCACCCAGTATATTAAATGCCACACAAGGGACAATAAAACTTTGGACCTGTTTATTGCAAATGCCAAGGAGGCTTACTCTGCATCTGCACTGCCCCCCCGGGAAGAGCGGACCACAACATTGTCCATCTGCGACCTGTGTACGTTCCTATTGTACACAGGCAGCCTGTTGTGCCACGTGTGGTGAAAAGGTGGACTCCTGAGAGCGAGGAGGCTCTGAGAGACTGCTTTGACACCACTGTGTGGGCAGAGCTCTGTGACCCGCATGGGGAGGACATTAATGCGATGACAGAGTGCATCACGGACTACATCAACTTCTGCTACGAGAACACTGGACCATCTCGCACAGTGCGGTGTTTTCCTAACAACAAGCCATGGATTAACGCCGACATAAAAGCCCTGCTAAAGGACAAGAAGAGGGCTTTTAGGTCAGGGAACAAAGAGGAGCTGAGGTCTGCACAGAAGAGGCTGAGGAGGAAGATCAGGAAAGCCAAGGCCCAGTATCGGAGGAAGATGGAGCTGCAGCTCCAGACTCAGAACATCCAGGGGGTGTGGAGAAGCCTGAAAACCATCTCAGGCTTCAAAACGCCCCCTGTCCAGGCGGAGGGTGACCTGCAGTGGGCCAATGATCTGAACCAACACTTTCTGAGGTTTGATCAAGCACCCACCCCTCCCCCCTCACAGCTGCACACCACCACCTCCATGAATGGACAGACAGCTGCTACTGTTCACACCTCTGCACCTGTTCACACCTCTGCTCCAGCTCTGAGACTCTCCACTACTGCAGAGGGAGGCACCCCTCCCCCAGCACATCACCCCCCTGCCCAGCTCTGTCCTTCACTACAGCCCAGGTGAGGGGAGAGCTGAAGAAGATCAAGGCGAGGAAGGCAGCGGGACCAGACAACATTAGCTCCAGGCTCCTGAGATCCTGCGCAGATGAGCTGTGTGGAGTCATGGGGCACGTCTTCAACATGAGCCTAAGGCTGAGGACGGTACCACAGCTGTGGAAGACCTCCTGTGTGGTACCGGTGCCAAAGACACCGCACGCCAAGGACCTCAGCAGCTTCAGGCCGGTGGCTCTCACATCACATCTGAAGAAGACACTGGAGAGACTGGTCCTGGGCCTCCTCCGCTCCACCGTGAGCTCAGCAATGGACCCGCTGCAGTTTGCATACCGGCCTGGCATCGGAGTGGAGGACGCCGTCATCTTCCTGCTGCACCGCTCCCTCTCTCACTTGGAGAAGCCCGGCAGCACTGTGAGGATTCTGTTCTTTGACTTCTCCAGTGCCTTCAACACCATCCAGCCGCTGCTTCTGAGGGACAAGCTGGAGGCAGCCGGGGTGGACTGCGACCTGGCGGACTGGATCCTGGACTACCTCACAAACCGGCCCCAGTTTGTGAGGACCCGGGACTGTGTGTCTGATGTTCGGACCTGCAGTGTAGGGGCGCCCCAGGGCACTGTCCTGGTGCCCTTCCTCTTCACCCTCTACACTGCAGATTTCAGGCACAACACGGACAGCTGTGTCCTGCCGAAGTTCTCTGATGACTCTGCCATTATCGGACTCATCACGGACGACAATGACGCAGAGTACAGGGGACTAACGCAGGACTTTGTGGACTGGTGTCAGCAGAACCACCTTCTCATCAACGCCGGGAAGACCAAGGAGATGGTGGTGGACTTCCACAGACGCCGCTCCACTGCCCCCCCACCAGTGAACATCCAGGGAAGGGACATTGAGAGAGTGGACTCATACAAGTACCTGGGTGTTCATCTGAACAACAAACTGGACTGGACTCACCACACAGATGCACTGTACAGGAAGGGCCAGAGCTCCACCTCCTGAGGAGACTCAGGTCCTTTGGAGTGAAGGGGCCCCTCCTGAGGACCTTTTACGACTCTGTGGTGGCATCAGCCATCCTGTACGGTGTGGTCTGCTGGAGCAGCAGCATCACAGAGAGGGACAAGAGGAGACTGGACAAAGTCATCAGGAAGTCCAGCTCTGTCCTGGGCTGTGCCTTGGATTCGGTGCAGGAGGTGGAGGACAGAAGGGTCCTGACCAGATTCACTTCTATGCTGGACCTGGAGTCTCACCCTCTTCAGGGCCCTGTGCTCTGGACCTGGAGTCTCTCCCTCTTCAGGGCCCTGTGCTCTGGACCTGGAGTCTCACCCTCTTCAGGGCCCTGTGCTCTGGACCTGGAGTCTCACCCTCTTCAGGGCCCTGTGCTCTGCAGAGCAGCTTCAGTGACAGACTGATCTACCCTCGCTGTGTGAACACTCACTGTGAACACTCACTGTTAACACTCACTGTTAACACTCACTGTTAACACTCACTGTTAACACTCACTGTTAACACTCACTGTGAACACTCACTGTTAACACTCACTGTTAACACTCACTGTTAACACTCACTGTTAACACTCACTGTGAACACTCACTGTTAACACTCACTGTTAACACTCACTGTTAACACTCACTGTGAACACTCACTGTTAACACTCACTGTAAACACTCACTGTTAACACTCACTGTTAACACTCACTGTTAACACTCACTGTGAACACTCACTGTGAACACTCACTGTTAACACTCACTGTTAACACTCACTGTTAACACTCACTGTGAACACTCACTGTTAACACTCACTGTTAACACTCACTGTTAACACTCACTGTGAACACTCACTGTTAACACTCACTGTGAACACTCACTGTTAACACTCACTGTTAACACTCACTGTTAACACTCACTGTTAACACTCACTGTTAACACTCACTGTGAACACTCACTGTGAACACTCACTGTTAACACTCACTGTTAACACTCACTGTTAACACTCACTGTGAACACTCACTGTTAACACTCACTGTTAACACTCACTGTTAACACTCACTGTGAACACTCACTGTTAACACTCACTGTTAACACTCACTGTTAACACTCACTGTTAACACTCACTGTTAACACTCACTGTTAACACTCACTGTTAACACTCACTGTTAACACTCACTGTGAACACTCACTGTTAACACTCACTGTTAACACTCACTGTGAACACTCACTGTTAACACTCACTGTTAACACTCACTGTGAACACTCACTGTTAACACTCACTGTTAACACTCACTGTACACTCACTGTAAACACTCACTGTTAACACTCACTGTGAACACTCACTGTGAACACTCACTGTTAACACTCACTGTTAACACTCACTGTTAACACTCACTGTTAACACTCACTGTGAACACTCACTGTTAACACTCACTGTTAACACTCACTGTACACTCACTGTTAACACTCACTGTTAACACTCACTGTGAACACTCACTGTTAACACTCACTGTTAACACTCACTGTTAACACTCACTGTTAACACTCACTGTGAACACTCACTGTTAACACTCACTGTTAACACTCACTGTGAACACTCACTGTTAACACTCACTGTTAACACTCACTGTTAACACTCACTGTAAACACTCACTGTTAACACTCACTGTTAACACTCACTGTTAACACTCACTGTAAACACTCACTGTTAACACTCACTGTGAACACTCACTGTTAACACTCACTGTTAACACTCACTGTGAACAATGAAGCAATAGAAAAGGTTCACTTCACTCGTACAAATATCTCGGCACCAGAATTGATCACAAAATCACTTTTCAGCTGAACACTGAAAACATTTTCTCCAAATGCAAAAAACTCCTTTTCTTTCTCCGGAAACTTCAGGTTCAACAATCAATTCTTGCAGTTTTTTACAAATGCTTCATACAGTCCATCCTCACATTCAGTCACTCTACAGTCTGTTACCATCAGGACAGAGGTTCAGGTCCCTCTCACTCTACAGTCTGTTACCATCAGGACAGAGGTTCAGGTCCCTCTTCACTCACTCTACAGTCTGTTACCATCAGGACAGAGGTTCAGGTCCCTCTCACTCTACAGTCTGTTACCATCAGGACAGAGGTTCAGGTCCCTCTCACTCACTCTACAGTCTGTTACCATCAGGACAGAGGTTCAGGTCCCTCTCACTCACTCTACAGTCTGTTACCATCAGGACAGAGGTTCAGGTCCCTCTTCACTCACTCTACAGTCTGTTACCATCAGGACAGAGGTTCAGGTCCCTCTCACTCACTCTACAGTCTGTTACCATCAGGACAGAGGTTCAGGTCCCTCTCACTCACTCTACAGTCTGTTACCATCAGGACAGAGGTTCAGGTCCCTCTTCACTCACTCTACAGCCTGTTACCATCAGGACAGAGGTTCAGGTCCCTCTTCACTCACTCTACAGTCTGTTACCATCAGGACAGAGGTTCAGGTCCCTCTCACTCACTCTACAGTCTGTTACCATCAGGACAGAGGTTCAGGTCCCTCTTCACTCACTCTACAGTCTGTTACCATCAGGACAGAGGTTCAGGTCCCTCTCACTCACTCTACAGTCTGTTACCATCAGGACAGAGGTTCAGGTCCCTCTCACTCACTCTACAGTCTGTTACCATCAGGACAGAGGTTCAGGTCCCTCTCACTCACTCTACAGTCTGTTACCATCAGGACAGAGGTTCAGGTCCCTCTCACTCACTCTACAGTCTGTTACCATCAGGACGGAGGTTCAGGTCCCTCTCACTCTACAGTCTGTTACCATCAGGACAGAGGTTCAGGTCCCTCTCACTCACTCTACAGTCTGTTACCATCAGGACAGAGGTTCAGGTCCCTCTTCACTCACTCTACAGCCTGTTACCATCAGGACAGAGGTTCAGGTCCCTCTCACTCTACAGTCTGTTACCATCAGGACAGAGGTTCAGGTCCCTCTCACTCACTCTACAGTCTGTTACCATCAGGACAGAGGTTCAGGTCCCTCTCACTCACTCTACAGTCTGTTACCATCAGGACAGAGGTTCAGGTCCCTCTCACTCACTCTACAGTCTGTTACCATCAGGACAGAGGTCCAGGTCCCTCTTCACTCACTCTACAGCCTGTTACCATCAGGACAGAGGTTCAGGTCCCTCTACACTCAGTCTACAGTCTGTTACCATCAGGACAGAGGTTCAGGTCCCTCTTCACTCACTCTACAATCTGTTACCATCAGGACAGAGGTTCAGGTCCCTCTTCACTCACTCTACAGTCTGTTACCATCAGGACAGAGGTTCAGGTCCCTCTTCACTCACTCTACAGCCTGTTACCATCAGGACAGAGGTTCAGGTCCCTCTCACTCACTCTACAGTCTGTTACCATCAGGACAGAGGTTCAGGTCCCTCTTCACTCACTCTACAGTCTGTTACCATCAGGACAGAGGTTCAGGTCCCTCTCACTCACTCTACAGTCTGTTACCATCAGGACAGAGGTTCAGGTCCCTCTTCACTCACTCTACAGTCTGTTACCATCAGGACAGAGGTTCAGGTCCCTCTCACTCACTCTACAGTCTGTTACCATCAGGACAGAGGTTCAGGTCCCTCTCACTCACTCTACAGTCTGTTACCATCAGGACAGAGGTTCAGGTCCCTCTCACTCACTCTACAGTCTGTTACCATCAGGACAGAGGTTCAGGTCCCTCTCACTCTACAGTCTGTTACCATCAGGATGGAGGTTCAGGTCCCTCTCACTCACTCTACAGTCTGTTACCATCAGGACAGAGGTTCAGGTCCCTCTCACTCTACAGTCTGTTACCATCAGGACGGAGGTTCAGGTCCCTCTCACTCTACAGTCTGTTACCATCAGGACAGAGGTTCAGGTCCCTCTTCACTCACTCTACAGTCTGTTACCATCAGGACGGAGGTTCAGGTCCCTCTCACTCTACAGTCTGTTACCATCAGGACGGAGGTTCAGGTCCCTCTCACTCTACAGTCTGTTACCATCAGGACAGAGGTTCAGGTCCCTCTTCACTCACTCTACAGTCTGTTACCATCAGGACGGAGGTTCAGGTCCCTCTCACTCTACAGTCTGTTACCATCAGGACAGAGGTTCAGGTCCCTCTTCACTCACTCTACAGTCTGTTACCATCAGGACAGAGGTTCAGGTCCCTCTTCACTCACTCTACAGTCTGTTACCATCAGGACAGAGGTTCAGGTCCCTCTCACTTACTCTACAGTCTGTTACCATCAGGACAGAGGTTCAGGTCCCTCTTCACTCACTCTACAGTCTGTTACCATCAGGACAGAGGTTCAGGTCCCTCTCACTCACTCTACAGTCTGTTACCATCAGGACGGAGGTTCAGGTCCCTCTTCACTCACTCTACAGTCTGTTACCATCAGGACAGAGGTTCAGGTCCCTCTCACTCACTCTACAGTCTGTTACCATCAGGACAGAGGTTCAGGTCCCTCTTCACTCACTCTACAGTCTGTTACCATCAGGACAGAGGTTCAGGTCCCTCTCACTCACTCTACAGTCTGTTACCATCAGGACGGAGGTTCAGGTCCCTCTTCACTCACTCTACAGTCTGTTACCATCAGGACAGAGGTTCAGGTCCCTCTTCACTCACTCTACAGTCTGTTACCATCAGGACAGAGGTTCAGGTCCCTCTCACTCTACAGTCTGTTACCATCAGGACGGAGGTTCAGGTCCCTCTCACTCTACAGTCTGTTACCATCAGGACAGAGGTTCAGGTCCCTCTCACTCACTCTACAGTCTGTTACCATCAGGACAGAGGTTCAGGTCCCTCTTCACTCACTCTACAGTCTGTTACCATCAGGACGGAGGTTCAGGTCCCTCTCACTCTACAGTCTGTTACCATCAGGACAGAGGTTCAGGTCCCTCTCACTCACTCTACAGTCTGTTACCATCAGGACAGAGGTTCAGGTCCCTCTCACTCTACAGTCTGTTACCATCAGGACGGAGGTTCAGGTCCCTCTCACTCTACAGTCTGTTACCATCAGGACAGAGGTTCAGGTCCCTCTCACTCACTCTACAGTCTGTTACCATCAGGACAGAGGTTCAGGTCCCTCTCACTCTACAGTCTGTTACCATCAGGACAGAGGTTCAGGTGCCTCTCACTCACTCTACAGTCTGTTACCATCAGGACAGAGGTTCAGGTCCCTCTCACTCACTCTACAGTCTGTTACCATCAAGACAGAGGTTCAGGTCCCTCTCACTCACTCTACAGTCTGTTACCATCAGGACAGAGGTTCAGGTCCCTCTTCACTCACTCTACAGTCTGTTACCATCAGGACAGAGGTTCAGGTCCCTCTTCACTCACTCTACAGTCTGTTACCATCAGGACAGAGGTTCAGGTCCCTCTCACTCACTCTACAGTCTGTTACCATCAGGACAGAGGTTCAGGTCCCTCTCACTCACTCTACAGTCTGTTACCATCAGGACAGAGGTTCAGGTTCCTCTCACTCACTCTACAGTCTGTTACCATCAGGACAGAGGTTCAGGTCCCTCTCACTCACTCTACAGTCTGTTACCATCAGGACAGAGGTTCAGGTCCCTCTCACTCACTCTACAGTCTGTTACCATCAGGACAGAGGTTCAGGTCCCTCTTCACTCACTCTACAGTCTGTTACCATCAGGACGGAGGTTCAGGTCCCTCTCACTCTACAGTCTGTTACCATCAGGACAGAGGTTCAGGTCCCTCTCACTCACTCTACAGTCTGTTACCATCAGGACGGAGGTTCAGGTCCCTCTCACTCTACAGTCTGTTACCATCAGGACAGAGGTTCAGGTCCCTCTTCACTCACTCTACAGTCTGTTACCATCAGGACAGAGGTTCAGGTCCCTCTTCACTCACTCTACAGTCTGTTACCATCAGGACAGAGGTTCAGGTCCCTCTCACTTACTCTACAGTCTGTTACCATCAGGACAGAGGTTCAGGTCCCTCTTCACTCACTCTACAGTCTGTTACCATCAGGACAGAGGTTCAGGTCCCTCTCACTCACTCTACAGTCTGTTACCATCAGGACGGAGGTTCAGGTCCCTCTTCACTCACTCTACAGTCTGTTACCATCAGGACAGAGGTTCAGGTCCCTCTCACTCACTCTACAGTCTGTTACCATCAGGACAGAGGTTCAGGTCCCTCTTCACTCACTCTACAGTCTGTTACCATCAGGACAGAGGTTCAGGTCCCTCTCACTCACTCTACAGTCTGTTACCATCAGGACAGAGGTTCAGGTCCCTCTTCACTCACTCTACAGTCTGTTACCATCAGGACAGAGGTTCAGGTCCCTCTCACTTACTCTACAGTCTGTTACCATCAGGACAGAGGTTCAGGTCCCTCTTCACTCACTCTACAGTCTGTTACCATCAGGACAGAGGTTCAGGTCCCTCTCACTCACTCTACAGTCTGTTACCATCAGGACGGAGGTTCAGGTCCCTCTTCACTCACTCTACAGTCTGTTACCATCAGGACAGAGGTTCAGGTCCCTCTCACTCACTCTACAGTCTGTTACCATCAGGACAGAGGTTCAGGTCCCTCTTCACTCACTCTACAGTCTGTTACCATCAGGACAGAGGTTCAGGTCCCTCTCACTCACTCTACAGTCTGTTACCATCAGGACGGAGGTTCAGGTCCCTCTTCACTCACTCTACAGTCTGTTACCATCAGGACAGAGGTTCAGGTCCCTCTCACTCACTCTACAGTCTGTTACCATCAGGACGGAGGTTCAGGTCCCTCTTCACTCACTCTACAGTCTGTTACCATCAGGACAGAGGTTCAGGTCCTCTCACTCACTCTACAGTCTGTTACCATCAGGACAGAGGTTCAGGTCCCTCTTCACTCACTCTACAGTCTGTTACCATCAGGACAGAGGTTCAGGTCCCTCTCACTCACTCTACAGTCTGTTACCATCAGGACGGAGGTTCAGGTCCCTCTTCACTCACTCTACAGTCTGTTACCATCAGGACAGAGGTTCAGGTCCCTCTTCACTCACTCTACAGTCTGTTACCATCAGGACAGAGGTTCAGGTCCCTCTCACTCTACAGTCTGTTACCATCAGGACGGAGGTTCAGGTCCCTCTCACTCTACCGTCTGTTACCATCAGGACAGAGGTTCAGGTCCCTCTCACTCACTCTACAGTCTGTTACCATCAGGACAGAGGTTCAGGTCCCTCTTCACTCACTCTACAGTCTGTTACCATCAGGACGGAGGTTCAGGTCCCTCTCACTCTACAGTCTGTTACCATCAGGACAGAGGTTCAGGTCCCTCTCACTCACTCTACAGTCTGTTACCATCAGGACAGAGGTTCAGGTCCCTCTCACTCTACAGTCTGTTACCATCAGGACGGAGGTTCAGGTCCCTCTCACTCTACAGTCTGTTACCATCAGGACAGAGGTTCAGGTCCCTCTCACTCACTCTACAGTCTGTTACCATCAGGACAGAGGTTCAGGTCCCTCTCACTCTACAGTCTGTTACCATCAGGACAGAGGTTCAGGTGCCTCTCACTCACTCTACAGTCTGTTACCATCAGGACAGAGGTTCAGGTCCCTCTCACTCACTCTACAGTCTGTTACCATCAAGACAGAGGTTCAGGTCCCTCTCACTCACTCTACAGTCTGTTACCATCAGGACAGAGGTTCAGGTCCCTCTTCACTCACTCTACAGTCTGTTACCATCAGGACAGAGGTTCAGGTCCCTCTTCACTCACTCTACAGTCTGTTACCATCAGGACAGAGGTTCAGGTCCCTCTCACTCACTCTACAGTCTGTTACCATCAGGACAGAGGTTCAGGTCCCTCTCACTCACTCTACAGTCTGTTACCATCAGGACAGAGGTTCAGGTTCCTCTCACTCACTCTACAGTCTGTTACCATCAGGACAGAGGTTCAGGTCCCTCTCACTCACTCTACAGTCTGTTACCATCAGGACAGAGGTTCAGGTCCCTCTCACTCACTCTACAGTCTGTTACCATCAGGACGGAGGTTCAGGTCCCTCTTCACTCACTCTACAGTCTGTTACCATCAGGACGGAGGTTCAGGTCCCTCTCACTCTCCAGTCTGTTACCATCAGGACAGAGGTTCAGGTCCCTCTCACTCACTCTACAGTCTGTTACCATCAGGACAGAGGTTCAGGTCCCTCTTCACTCACTCTACAGTCTGTTACCATCAGGACGGAGGTTCAGGTCCCTCTCACTCTACAGTCTGTTACCATCAGGACAGAGGTTCAGGTCCCTCTCACTCACTCTACAGTCTGTTACCATCAGGACAGAGGTTCAGGTCCCTCTCACTCACTCTACAGTCTGTTACCATCAGGACAGAGGTTCAGGTCCCTCTCACTCTACAGTCTGTTACCATCAGGACAGAGGTTCAGGTCCCTCTCACTCACTCTACAGTCTGTTACCATCAGGACAGAGGTTCAGGTCCCTCTCACTCACTCTACAGTCTGTTACCATCAGGACAGAGGTTCAGGTCCCTCTCACTCACTCTACAGTCTGTTACCATCAGGACAGAGGTTCAGGTCCCTCTTCACTCACTCTACAGTCTGTTACCATCAGGACGGAGGTTCAGGTCCCTCTTCACTCACTCTACAGTCTGTTACCATCAGGACAGAGGTTCAGGTCCCTCTCACTCACTCTACAGTCTGTTACCATCAGGACAGAGGTTCAGGTCCCTCTCACTCTACAGCCTGTTACCATCAGGACAGAGGTTCAGGTCCCTCTCACTCACTCTACAGTCTGTTGCCATCAGGACAGAGGTTCAGGTCCCTCTCACTCACTCTACAGTCTGTTACCATCAGGACAGAGGTTCAGGTCCCTCTCACTCACTCTACAGTCTGTTACCATCAGGACAGAGGTTCAGGTCCCTCTCACTCACTCTACAGTCTGTTACCATCAGGACGGAGGTTCAGGTCCCTCTCACTCACTCTACAGTCTGTTACCATCAGGACAGAGGTTCAGGTCCCTCTCACTCACTCTACAGTCTGTTACCATCAGGACAGAGGTTCAGGTCCCTCTCACTCACTCTACAGTCTGTTACCATCAGGACAGAGGTTCAGGTCCCTCTTCACTCACTCTACAGTCTGTTACCATCAGGACAGAGGTTCAGGTCCCTCTCACTCACTCTACAGTCTGTTACCATCAGGACAGAGGTTCAGGTCCCTCTTCACTCACTCTACAGTCTGTTACCATCAGGACAGAGGTTCAGGTCCCTCTCACTCACTCTACAGTCTGTTACCATCAGGACAGAGGTTCAGGTCCCTCTCACTCACTCTACAGTCTGTTACCATCAGGACAGAGGTTCAGGTCCCTCTTCACTCACTCTACAGTCTGTTACCATCAGGACAGAGGTTCAGGTCCCTCTCACTCACTCTACAGTCTGTTACCATCAGGACAGAGGTTCAGGTCCCTCTTCACTCACTCTACAGTCTGTTACCATCAGGACAGAGGTTCAGGTCCCTCTCACTCACTCTACAGTCTGTTACCATCAGGACAGAGGTTCAGGTCCCTCTTCACTCACTCTACAGTCTGTTACCATCAGGACAGAGGTTCAGGTCCCTCTCACTCACTCTACAGTCTGTTACCATCAGGACGGAGGTTCAGGTCCCTCTCACTCACTCTACAGTCTGTTACCATCAGGACAGAGGTTCAGGTCCCTCTCACTCACTCTACAGTCTGTTACCATCAGGACAGAGGTTCAGGTCCCTCTTCACTCACTCTACAGTCTGTTACCATCAGGACAGAGGTTCAGGTCCCTCTCACTCACTCTACAGTCTGTTACCATCAGGACAGAGGTTCAGGTCCCTCTCACTCACTCTACAGCCTGTTACCATCAGGACAGAGGTTCAGGTCCCTCTCACTCACTCTACAGTCTGTTACCATCAGGACAGAGGTTCAGGTCCCTCTCACTCACTCTACAGTCTGTTACCATCAGGACAGAGGTTCAGGTCCCTCTCACTCTACAGTCTGTTACCATCAGGACGGAGGTTCAGGTCCCTCTCACTCACTCTACAGCCTGTTACCATCAGGACGGAGGTTCAGGTCCCTCTTCACTCACTCTACAGTCTGTTACCATCAGGACAGAGGTTCAGGTCCCTCTCACTCACTCTACAGTCTGTTACCATCAGGACAGAGGTTCAGGTCCCTCTCACTCACTCTACAGTCTGTTACCATCAGGACAGAGGTTCAGGTCCCTCTCACTCACTCTACAGTCTGTTACCATCAGGACAGAGGTTCAGGTCCCTCTTCACTCACTCTACAGTGTGTTACCATCAGGACAGAGGTTCAGGTCCCTCTTCACTCACTCTACAGTCTGTTACCATCAGGACGGAGGTTCAGGTCCCTCTCACTCACTCTACAGTCTGTTACCATCAGGACAGAGGTTCAGGTCCCTCTCACTCTACAGTCTGTTACCATCAGGACGGAGGTTCAGGTCCCTCTCACTCACTCTACAGCCTGTTACCATCAGGACAGAGGTTCAGGTCCCTCTCACTCACTCTACAGTCTGTTACCATCAGGACAGAGGTTCAGGTCCCTCTTCACTCACTCTACAGTCTGTTACCATCAGGACGGAGGTTCAGGTCCCTCTCACTCACTCTACAGTCTGTTACCATCAGGACAGAGGTTCAGGTCCCTCTCACTCTACAGTCTGTTACCATCAGGACGGAGGTTCAGGTCCCTCTCACTCACTCTACAGCCTGTTACCATCAGGACAGAGGTTCAGGTCCCTCTCACTCACTCTACAGTCTGTTACCATCAGGACAGAGGTTCAGGTCCCTCTTCACTCACTCTACAGTCTGTTACCATCAGGACGGAGGTTCAGGTCCCTCTCACTCACTCTACAGTCTGTTACCATCAGGACAGAGGTTCAGGTCCCTCTCACTCTACAGTCTGTTACCATCAGGACGGAGGTTCAGGTCCCTCTCACTCACTCTACAGTCTGTTACCATCAGGACAGAGGTTCAGGTCCCTCTCACTCACTCTACAGTCTGTTACCATCAGGACAGAGGTTCAGGTCCCTCTCACTCACTCTACAGCCTGTTA
>CM068346.1:318538-333538 GCA_034769755.1 Odontamblyopus lacepedii | reverse complement strand
AATGGGAGCTGACGTGACCGTAAACGTCATAACAACAAGGTGCCGCTGTGGGCCCCTCCTATGGAGAGGGGCACATCACACTAGAGCAGAGCCATTCTTTACATTGGGACCAAAATCACAACATGACGACGCCCAATCCTACCTGTATCATTAAGAAACAGGAGAAGAAAGTGTGTATGTCACAGTGGGCATGTACAGGTGCAGCTGAAAACAGGTCTTAAATGGTGTCTTGAAAATAAGTGAATAAAGATAACTCAAACATGCATCAGAGGGTTAGTGAGAAGAAACTACTAGAACATACTTGTAGCTGTGAAAAGACAGTCTGATTTAAATAACTGAAATAGATGTTCCATTGGAGACAACATTATTATTACTTTAGATAGAATTTCATATGATGTGACTGGAAAACCTAAAAAGCTTCTCTCTGATCTGAATGGTCACTCCCTAAACCCCAGCACCTACAGGCAATCCTGAATCAGTGCTAGTGCAGCCTATGCAGCTCAGGGAGGGAATTCTGGAGGTCCTGAGCCTCACATGAGGCCTGGCCTGTCCATATCCAGAGAATGAGACACACTTGGATGTATCCCATGACTGTAATATCTTTATCTGAGCACGAGCCTCATACAGTCACTTTAATGGAGAGACCTAGAGCCAATCAGAATCCGCTGATACGGCGGTATTAGCCTCAGCCTAATGCAGGATATTGAAATGTAAAAGTCACATCATCTCGGTTCAAAAGCAGTTCCTCTCTGTCCTTCTCTAAACATAGCTGGTGCAGTTGTGTCAGATGCCCTCCCTGCACACAGAGCTCATTGTGGCCCCCTCTCCACAGCTGTCAGCCCCTCCTCCCTCTGCTCTGTCCTGGTGTATGGAGCAGGATACTGTATTCTTTGTGTCACATTTAAACTCCACCTGTCCACACACACATGTTCACACACATGTTCAGTATTTATAGAATCCTCAGGGGGGGCGCTATAGAGCCTGTGAGTAACAATAGCATCAGCAGCTGGCTCCACATGTGTCAGTGCAAAAGGTAAGTCACTGTTTTAAGGGCAGATCAAAACTGTACTTAACTCAGACCTATTGCGCTTGTGTGTGTCTGCTCTGTACTTCCAACCTCTGACCCCCAGGAATCATTATGTTATATTTGGATATTTTAAATAAGACTATTCATCTAAAACAACTTCATAAAAGAAACAAATCCTCTGACTTCCACATTAGAAAACTGTGGTGCCCAATGGGAGCTGTTGTGGCCGTAAACGTCATGACAACAAAGCAACGCATACTGTGGGCTCCTCCTATGGAAAGCTGCAGACTATACAACTCTGCCGAATCCTACGTGTTACATATCACTTAGGTTAGAAAATCAAACTGGAGAAGGAAGTGTGTACGTCACAGTGGGCGTGAACCAGTGGATCTGAAAACGGGGGTAGATCGGCAAAAGTTGTCTTGAACCTAAGCGAATTAAGATAACTCAAACATACACGAATCACTCAAAGCTTGAGTAAATGGGGAGAAGAAACAATGTAGAACGTAGAAAAAATGTAGTTCAATAGAAAGTACAGACACTTGCTCTCACATGCAGGGAAGTAAAGGAAAAAGCTGAGTTCAAAATTTGGCCACTACAGTATTTTTCAGTCCGGTCACAAGTTTCATAGGCTCCTCCGACCACCATCACTCACACCACTTTCATACTAGGCAATGTGGGTGCCTAAGTCTTGCTTAAAGACACAATGACAGTTTTTGCGACTGGCGCCCCCCTGTGGCACCTGGAATTCCCAGTGGTCTCCCATCCAAGTACTAACCAGGCCCGGCCCTTTCCCCACGGGGCCCGGCCGGGCCCAGCCCGAAGGAGTGACGTGGGGCCGCCTTCTCATGGACCCACCATCCGCGGGAGGAGCCATAGGGGCGGGTGCAGAGAGATCTGGGCGGCAGTCGAAGGCAGGGGCCTCGGCGACCAGATCTCCGGACATGGAGACTAGCTCTGGGGACATGGAATGTCACCTCGCTGGGGGGAAGGAGCCTGAGCTTGTGCGGGAGGTTGAGCGTTACCGGCTAGATATAGTCAGCCTCACCTCCACGCACAGCTTGGGCTCTGGAACCCAACTCCTTGAGAGGGGAGGATGGAGTGTGAGATTGACAGGCGGATCGGTGCGGCGTCGGCAGTGATGCAGTCGCTGTATCGGACCGTTGTGGTGAAGAGGAGCTGAGCCGAAAGGCGAAGCTCTCGATTTACCGGTCAATCTACGTTCCTCCCCTCACCTATGGTCATGAGCTCTGGGTAATGACTGAAAGAACGAGATCGCGGATACAAGCGGCCGAAATGAGTTTCCTCCGCAGAGTGGCCGGGCGTTCCCTTAGAGATAGGGTGTAGAGTCGCTGCTCCTCCACGTCGAGAGGAGCCAGCTGAGGCTCGGGCACCTGGTCCAGATGCCTCCTGGACGCCTCCCTCGGGAGGTGTTCTGGGCATGTCCCACCGGTAGGAGGCCCCGGGGAAGACCCAGGACACGCTGGAGGGACTATGTCTCTCGGCTGGCCTGGGAACACCTCTGGGTCCATCCGGAGGAGCTGGAGGAAGTGGCTGGGGAGAGGGAAGCTTAGGAGCCCCTGCTTAGACTGCTGCCCCGGTGACCCGGCCCCGGATAAGCAGAAGAAGATGGATGGATGGCCCTGCTGAGCTTCTGTGATCTGACGAGATCAGGTTTTAACAAACCGGTATGGCCACAAAGATGAATGTGATTACATAAAAAAATAAAATGAGCTGTGAGCCGGGAAATTCTCACTTTGTTCCTCTGTCAGGAGTTAGTGTGTCAGCAGCGCCTCACAGCGAGAAGGTCCCCAGGTCTGTGTGTCAGGACATACATTCAGTTGTACAGCTGCAGGATTCATCATACTCAAAATTGCATTTTGAATGGACATAATTAGCAAGCACCACAGTCAGTCACATTTAAAATGTTTCCATTAAAACATACATCTAAATCTAATGGTAATGTTTGTCAGAAAAATCACTATAACATATTTTTAGCAGATGGTTCAGCCTCTCAACTAGAGAGTCTCTGCTCTGTGAATCTAGCAGAGTATCTGAAGGTACGATCAGGAGGTGAGATAAGTAACAGTCATGGTCATGGTCATAAGTCAAGGTAGTAGTAGTAATTATGGTAATACTACTAGTAGTAGTCATGGTAGCTGTATTAAATGTAGTTAATATGATTAACTGAGGTTTGGGAGCAGGACCACGCCTCAACTGCCCTCGACTCCTCTCCAGCGAATCACAGTTCACTTCTGCCACGCCTATTTATAGCAGCCTAATTCGGCAACCCAGTTCGTTCCGAATAACTTGACCCCAGCCTCCCATCCCATATCTGTTCGCTTCCAGACATAAGACGCCTACGAGGGGAGTCCCGTCCTGCTGGGCCATGTGAAGATTGAAACTGTACCCCCACCCTGAGTCTCAACCCAGCCGACCTGCCTTGTCTCAATACAATAAACACTCATTCATCTCATTTTAATCTAGAAGAAACAAGACTGTGTGTTAAATGGCACTGACCCTTCATTCCATGAGGTGTGATGCTAACTGGACGCACTGTTCTGTCTGAAACTGTTACTCAAGTTAAACTTTAACATGAGCTTTACTTTAACACAATCTGACTAAGGAACTGGCTTAGTTGGAACTACAGCAGGTCAGCTGATTTGTTTCCTTCAAATATGATTACACTTACACGCTAGCTAGCATTAGACAACAGTTTTTCAGTAGTTTGTGTAGTTGAGGACCTCCACCAAAACAAGATGGTGAGACATCTCCAGGGGCTTATCATCCAAACAAAAGTAAATTCAAATCCCTCAATCGTCCAGGAAGGATCAATAGCAAAATACACTTTTTTAGTTAGTCACTCTCACCTTTATTTGCAACTCAAACTCCTAAACAGAATCATGACATCTTATAAAATCTTCCTGGAGAGACACGCCCAGACACTGCACCTCCTCTTGTCTCTCACTGACTTGCTGCATCAGTGTTTTCGCCTCAGAGACTTCAGGCTCCTTCTGAACCAGGAGCTTTGTGGACGTCAGCTGCTCGTTCAGTGCAAAGTTCATTTAATTGTTTTTCTGGAGGTCCTGGAAGTCTGAGATTGTGGTTTTTCTCTCTCATGAACTCAAACTCACAACCTCTTGCTCTTTACGCTGCAGGTCTGTTTTCACACTACATAAAGAGTGTTTTTGATTCTCATTGTGGTATCTGAATCAGAGGATTGAGTCTGTTCCTTAGTATCGAAATTGAGTTTGACATTTTTACATTGTGTGTTTTGATGAAATACCTATTGAACTGTTTTCACTTAGATTTGCTGTGAGAAACTGTTACTTCTGTGTAAATGTACTGCGTTTTGTGGTAAAAGTACACAAAAGTACAGAAAAGCCCTACAATGACAGGAGTAAAAGTGATAGCAGAGTCCAGGGAATAAATGTACAGTGTATGTCTGAAACAGGAGCAGACGACCAGAGGGCAGAGGGGACAATAGTGTTAAATTGTTTATTTTAGTTACCGTGGATACCAGAAAATCGAATCTATTCATCGCAAATATAATCCAGGACTAAACCAGACTAAAGCATGTATAAAGCACAAACACAAATAAACAAGGATGAAATTAAACATGTAAGACTAAACCAGGACTAGGATCAACATCAAATTACAAACCCACGACCTAACAGCACATATCCAGAAATAAACTAGGACTAAAGCAGGACTAAATGAGGTCTGAAGCAGGACTAAACTAGTACGGATCAAGCTGAAACTTTAGAGACTAACCTTGGACTAAAAAAATAAACTCTTAGGCTAGAACGTAACAAAGACTAAACCAAGATTAAACCTGGTTCAGGACTAAACCAGTACTAAACTAGGACTAAACAGAACTAAACCAAGTCTAAAGCAAGATTAAACAAGGACTAGAGCAGGACTAAACCAGGTCTAAACCCTTTAATAGTTGGCCATGTAGATGACTTGATGTATTTAGATTGAAGTCTTGTCTCGTGTTACAGCTCCACACATTGGACTCACTGTGTTTTTGGGGTCTGAGCCTCAGGAGGTTTCACTACAACAGAATACTACAGATATTTCATACATGCAGTAACGTTATACTTCATGGTACTATACATAATTCACATGTGCAGTAACTTTATAGTACTAGTAATATGCACTGACCAGAAGACTGCTGAGTCTCTCACAGAAGAGAACAGAGCTGGTCTGAGGACCTAAAGGGGCTGTTCTAGACGTTCCCCGTGTCTTTGTACAGATCTATGTACCGGGCAAAGACACATAGATCTGTAGAAGCAGCTGCTGAGGTCAAAATACTGTAAGTCGACTGTGTACTCTCTGCATTTCATTATAAAATGTCTTATTGTCTCATAATCAGAAAGCCCATGTTAGCATGCTAGTTGTTTTCTGAACGTTGTGAATTAGGATGCTCAGAATGCAGAAGGCAAGTGAGCTGACCTCCTTGTCAAAGACAGATGTACTTTTGTTCAGCAGGGCTGGGCCTGGTCAGGACTTGGACGGGAGACCACTGGGAGCCACAGTCGGGGGCCTGTGGCTAAAACTGTTGCTGTGTCCTTGGGCAAGGCCCTTCACTCACATTGCCTAGTCTGAACAAGATGCATGTGTTGGTGGTGGGAGGGGCCAATGTCACGTATTGGCAATCAGCATTCTTCACCGCTATCAGTGATGAAGAAAATCAAACTGGAGAAGGAAGTGTGCACATCACAGTGGGCATGTTCCACTGGAGCTGAAAACAGGGGTAGAGCGACAAAATGGCACCTTGAAAACAAGTGATTAAAGATGACTCAAACATGCACGAATCACTCCAAATACAACTTCAGAGGGAAATGAAAGCTTTGAAAAGTTTATTTTATAGAAAAGGTCCGATTTAAGATCATTTAAATGACAAAATGCAAAAGGAAAAATCTGACCAAGTGGTCAGAGGGACCATGATCCGAGAGAAATCAGATGATTTGGCCGTATCATTTCAATCATCTTATATAACTTATCATGAGCTGACTTGGAGTGTGCATGGAACCAGCCAGTGATTTTAGACAGTTATTCAGTGATTCTTGTGTGAATGTGTCACGGTTCTTTCTGTTCTACATTGACATTACAGATGCAGTATGTTGTAGACACAAATCTGACACATTCTGTTCATGAGCACTCAGAGTGTAACTCTGCTGTTTGAGTAAAAGCTCTGTTCATGAGTTCATGTGTTTCCTCTACACATGGAGCAGAATGATCCACATGACTGATTCACACACTGACTGTCAGGATGAGTGCAGCTCCAAATACTAGTGTCCTGACTGCAACAGCAGTAATACTGAGAGTACTTATTGTAGTACACATTCACTTAGAGTAGTTATTGTAGTACACATTCACTTAGAGTAGTTATTGTAGTACACATTCACTTAGAGTTACTGTAGTACACATTCACTTAGAGTAGTTATTGTAGTACACATTCACTTAGAGTTACTGTAGTACACATTCACTTAGAGTAGTTATTGTAGTACACATTCACTTAGAGTAGTTATTGTAGTACACATTCACTTAGAGTTATTGTAGTACACATTCACTTAGAGTAGTTATTGTAGTACACATTCACTTAGAGTAGTTATTGTAGTATAGTAGTTATTGTACAGCAGAAGAGTAGTAGTACTTTAGTCACAGAGTAGACACAGGTACTGGTGTTAGTAGTTGGTAGGCAAATTTACTCATCAAAAGTAGTTGTAGTAGTAGGCAGTAAAAGTTGTACTAGTTCGATAGTAGTAGTAGAAGTAGTAATAGCAGTAGAAGCAGTAGTGTAGTTATAGTAGTAGTGGTGGTTGACAATGACAAATGTATAGAGAAAAATGTAAACTACTGCAAAAACTTAAACGCTCTGCACCCCTTTTTGGACCCTCAAGACAAAACCATCGCTTTAGAAGGAAGTCCAGCGGCACGGGGGTGTCTACTGAGCGGTGGGGCAGGTGTGGGTCCTGCTGGGGTGGGACAGGTGTGGCTCCTGCTGCGGTGGGACAGGTGTGGCTCCTGCTGCGGTGGGGCAGGTGTGGGTCCTGCTGCGGTGGGACAGGTGTGGCTCCTGCTGCGGTGGGGCAGGTGTGGGTCCTGCTGCGGTGGGACAGGTGTGGCTCCTGCTGCGGTGGGACAGGTGTGGCTCCTGCTGCGGTGGGGCAGGTGTGGCTCCTGCTGCGGTGGGACAGGTGTGGCTCCTGCTGCGGTGGGACAGGTGTGGCTCCTGCTGCGGTGGGGCAGGTGTGGGTCCTGCTGCGGTGGGACAGGTGTGGCTCCTGCTGCGGTGGGACAGGTGTGGGTCCTGCTGCGGTGGGACAGGTGTGGCTCCTGCTGCGGTGGGGCAGGTGTGGGTCCTGCTGCGGTGGGACAGGTGTGGCTCCTGCTGCGGTGGGACAGGTGTGGGTCCTGCTGCGGTGGGACAGGTGTGGGTCCTGCTGCGGTGGGACAGGTGTGGGTCCTGCTGCGGTGGGACAGGTGTGGGTCCTGCTGCGGTGGGGCAGGTGTGGGTCCTGCTGCGGTGGGACAGGTGTGGGTCCTGCTGCGGTGGGACAGGTGTGGCTCCTGCTGCGGTGGGACAGGTGTGGGTCCTGCTGCGGTGGGACAGGTGTGGCTCCTGCTGCGGTGGGACAGGTGTGGCTCCTGCTGCGGTGGGACAGGTGTGGCTCCTGCTGCGGTGGGACAGGTGTGGCTCCTGCTGCGGTGGGACAGGTGTGGCTCCTGCTGCGGTGGGACAGGTGTGGGTCCTGCTGTGGTGGGACAGGTGTGGGTCCTGCTGCGGTGGGACAGGTGTGGGTCCTGCTGCGGTGGGACAGGTGTGGCTCCTGCTGCGGTGGGACAGGTGTGGCTCCTGCTGCGGTGGGACAGGTGTGGCTCCTGCTGCGGTGGGACAGGTGTGGGTCCTGCTGCGGTGGGACAGGTGTGGGTCCTGCTGCGGTGGGACAGGTGTGGGTCCTGCTGCGGTGGGACAGGTGTGGGTCCTGCTGCGGTGGGGCAGGTGTGGGTCCTGCTGCGGTGGGGCAGGTGTGGGTCCTGCTGCGGTGGGACAGGTGTGGCTCCTGCTGCGGTGGGACAGGTGTGGGTCCTGCTGCGGTGGGACAGGTGTGGGTCCTGCTGCGGTGGGACAGGTGTGGCTCCTGCTGCGGTGGGACAGGTGTGGCTCCTGCTGCGGGGCGCTCCTCGTTTAAGGTGGGCGTAGGTGTTTTGAAGCGGAGTTTGTTCGTATCAGTGATATCGCTGCACACGCGGAGCTCGTATGCTGGAGCCGTACGCGGTCGGAGGTGTCATGGTCGAGCACGGTTCGGTTGCGCTCGCGCTGGGCAGGTGAATTTAGAACGTTTAACTCGTCACGTTGCGTCTGTGCGCAGCTCTCATTATTGTGGGCTGCAGAAGCACTCGCCTGTTTCATTTTCCTCGTTCGCACGCCGAAATATTTGCTCGCAAATGCAAGTGAAATGGGCGCACTGTAGATAGAGCCCTGGTCCTAGTCCTGGTTTAGTCCTGGTTTAGTCCTGGTTTAGTCCTGGTTTAGTCCTAGTCCTGGTTTAGTCCGCGGCCAGCTCCGGGCTCCGCGGAGGAGCTCGGGGGACAAAAGCAGGAGGCGGAGGCGAGCGCAGCACAGAGAAGGCAAAACAAGCGAAGCGGCGAAACCAGAAGTAAACATAAGCATTACAGCGATATATCGATATGTCAGAATTCATATCCAGTTTCAAAAATATCTTGATATATTTTAAATTTACCCCTAACTACTATAGTAAAAGGAGTAGTATTAGTACTACTAATACTAAGTTAGAAGTAGTAACAGTAGTTGAAGCAGTAGTGGCTGACATAAAATGGGGCACAGAGGAAGAGGTGCTGGAGGGACCATCATGGAGGACAAACCCCTACATGGGGCGAACCACCGAAACATAACTGAAGTGGCTGATATCAAGAAATCCTCCCAATGGCTGGAGAGGGCTGGACTGAAGGACACACAGAGGCTCATCCTGGAGCACAGGAGCCTTGAGCACCCGAGCAATAGAGGCCCAGATCTACCAATTCAATTCAATTTATTTTGTAGCGCCCAAAATCGCAACACCAGTTTCCTCTAAGGCCGTTCCAAGATTTGGATGAGTAAAACATACACACAGACATATCAGAACAGGAATAAACAACATTCATGTAAAGCAGCAAATGAAACATGGTCCAGTCATCCCCTGTCCTTAGACCCTCCTTCTCAGCAAGGAAAAACTCCAAAAAACCCAGGGTCCTGGGAAAAAGAAGAAACCTCGGGGAGAACTACAGTGAAGGAGGGATCCACTCCCATGGACGGACAGGCTATAGATGTCCAGGCCCGTGGGCCAGTTCGGTATGACCACAGCTACCCAGGTGGGGAAGAGCCGGGCGAGGAGGAGGAGGAGAGGGGCGAGGAGGAGGAGCCGGGCGAGGAGGAGGAGCCGGGCGAGGAGGAGGAGGAGGAAGAGGAGCCGGGCAGGGAGGAAGGGGGCCAGGTGAGGAGGAGGAGAGTCAGGCGAGGAACAGGAGGGGGGTCCACCTATTATCAGTTGTCTGAAAGAGTTCCACTCCACAGGGGGAGTGGGACAGGGGACAACATGTGAATAGCAATGAACGAGCTACAGATGAGAACATAGTGAGTGATGCTGATGAGAAAATAGGAGGAAACAGAGGACAGTGCTCAGGTTGCCACACTTCCCCCAGCTTGTTATCTCCTGCAGCAGACCTCCTCTACCAGACAAGACCCAAGGTGTAGGCTGTGCACAGAAGTGCCTGAGACAGTCCAGCACATAACTGCAGGGTGTAAGATGCTGCAGGGAAAGCGTACATGGAGCGACATAACCAAGTAGCGGGCATAGTGTACAGAAACATCTGTGCAGAGTACGGGCTGGAGACCCCAGGATCAAGGTGGGAAACAACTCCAAAGGTTGTGGAGAATGAGCCAAGATCCTGTGGGACTTCCAGATACAGACTGACAGAATGGTGATGAACCAACCAGACATCGTGGTTCTGGATAAGCGAGAGAACAAAGCCGTGGTGGTGACATTGCAATACCGAGCGATGGTAATGTCAGGAAAAAGGAACATGAGAAACTAGAGAAATACCAGGGGCTCAAGGAAGAGCTGGAGAGGCCTGAAGGTGAAAGCATCGGTGGAGCCTGTGGTGATCGGAGCACTCGGGGCCGTGACCCCCAAACTGGATGAGTGGTTACAGCAGATCCCAGGAAGGACAACAGACATCTGAGTCCAGAAAAGTGCAGTACTGGAACAGCAAAGATACTGCGCAGAACTAATAATAATAATAATAATGCATCAGTTTTATACAGCGCTTTTCTGGACACTCAAAGACTCTTTACAGCATTATTCATTCACTCCAGACCCGGTGGTGGTAAACTACTATTGTAGCCACAGCTGCCCTGGGGCAGACTGACGGAAGCGAGGCTCCAATCTGCACCATCGGCCCCTCCGACCACCACCAACACTCACGCACACACCACTTTCATACTAGGCAATGTGGGTGATGTGCCTTGCCTAAGGACACTACGACAGTTTTTGTGACTGGCAACTCTCAAGCTCCCAGGCCTCTGGTAGAGGACCTGAGCTGATGAGGGTGAGAGACCAACCACCGTGGAAGGTGAGAAATACGATAGTTTATATATATAGATATATATATATATATATATATATATATATATATATATATATATATATATAAACTATATATATATATATAAATATATATATATATATATATATATATATATATATATATATATATATATATATATATATATATATATATATATATATATATATATATATATATATATATATAAGACACAACATTGCAGGGTGATAGAGAGTAAAGTTAGGCAGATATCACACTTTGGCCAAAAAATGACTTAAACATTTATGCTATCAGGCTAACGATTTATGAAAAATGTACCCAATGACATTAGGAGTATTCCAGTAGTAGCAGTAGCTCCAGTAGTAGCAGTAGCTCCTAGTATTATCTGTAGTATCAGAAACAGCAGCAGCACACAGCTCTTACCTGGTGAAGCTGCAGGTATCTCTGGTGTCTCGGCTCAGACTCAAACTAAAGGTGAATCCGCAGATAAAGCGCCCGGTGAGGGCGTAATACGCGCGGACAGCTGCTCTGTGCTCTGATTGGAGGAACCCGGAAACGCGCGTATCAGAGCCACACACCGAGACAGAGAGAGGAGCTCTGAGCCCGGGAAGGGAGCGCGGAGGGAGGGAGGGCTGGAGGTGGAGAGAGGGCGCCCCCTGCTGAATGTTACCGCAGTATTACAGATGTGGTGTTGGATAAACAGCGGGTCAATGATGTTCACACGCGCGTACCAACAATCTGTTCAGAGTCATCTTATTTCTGACTGTTCATACTGTGCCCGTTTGGACCATTATACAAAAAAGACAAACTCATGGTAAAGACAAAACTGAAGGAGAGAATATTCAACTTTGCCAAAGAGCAGAGAGTGTCTAGTGTGAGCAGACATGTCTCACACGGTCTCAGCTTTGAGCCCAGTGTCCTCTGTCCCAGCAGATTTATACACAACCACTGATTTGTTTTCTTCAAGACATGTTTCAGGTGTATTTTGAACCACGATAAAGGGGGGAATATATTGTCATTAAAATACAGAAAACATTCTTGAAAATAGGCATAAGGTAAAAACATGTGCTGAGGATCCACTCTTTTCACAATTTTATTTACACCAACCATCTTAACCGTCCTCAGTGGAGGCGTCTCAAACCTGGTCCCCGTACACCGTTCCCCTGCACACCACATCACATCAGTGTGATGTAGAGCCGCTAACACCGTCAGTGCAAAAGTGACTCTTGTGAGCTTTAAGCCATGTTATAATGGTGTTACCTATTCAAAAACATTCACACGCTTGAGTGACCCTGCATCATTAGTCTGTCGACATCTCCAAAGCTCAGAATACGCTGTCCACCTTGTGATGTCATGTAGTGATAGACTTTTACCTTTAGTTCAGGAGAGATTGGCAATTCATGGTCTGAAATGATTCAAATTATTCTAATGAAGGTGTGTGGACTTTAAAAACAAAGTAGGGCACTTCCTGTATTACCACATGACACAAGAAGGTGGAACAGAGTGTTTTCTGTTTGCAGGGTTTTAAATGTGTTTGTGACGAGAGAACAACATTAGAACATGGATCAGTAATATGTCATATGGGCCCTTTGTGCAGGTTGGCTGCATGTGTGTAACAAAAGCATTTCCCCTCCGGGTCAGTAGTAGTGGTTGTATTTTATTTATTCATCGTTATTTAAACACTAAAGTGATTAGAGGCCACTGAGCGGAGCTATTTGAGGAATAGAAATGTCATTTTGAGCACAGACTTGAATAATTTCCACAACAGGTGTTTCGACTGAATGTTTTTCCTGACTCACAGGGACAAACTAAAGCACACACTCCAGAGAAAACGTCTCACACACGTGTGCTCATGGGAAAGGCTTTCAGGTCAAAGGTCACACAGGTGCACCCCAGCAGCCACATGCAGGGTCAGTGTGCCCCAGGGCAGCTCAGCACCAGGATCACTACAAACACAGTCCTTTAGACCTCCAGCAACATCCACCCAGAGCTGAGCAGGTCCCTCAGCACACACAACACACACAACACAACACACAACACACACACACACAACACACACACAACACACAACACACACAACACACAACACACACAACACACACACACAACACACAACACACACACAACACACACAACACACACACACACACACACAACACACACAACACACACACACAACACACACACAACACACACAACACACAACACACACACACACACACACACACACACACACACACAACACACACACACACACACACACACACACACAACACATACAACACACACACAACACACACACACACACAACACACAACACACAACACACAACACACAACACAACACACACACAACACATACAACACACACAACACACAACACACACAACACACACACAACACAACACACACACAACACATACAACACACACACAACACACACAACACACACACACAACACACAACACACACAACACACACACACAACACACACAACACACAACACACACAACACACACACACACACACACACAACACACACACACACACACACACACACACACACAACACAGTGCAGCAGCACAATAAGTGCCCAGTGTCCAGTGTCCAGTGTGTGCTCAGATGTGACATGCAGGAACACAGTCCCCACACTCCCCACACTGCTCTCGTACTCATGCAGGAACACACTCCCCACACTGCTCTCGTACTCATGCAGGAACACACTCCCCACACTGTGCTCTCGTACTCATGCAGGAACACACTCCCCACACTCCCCACACTGTGCTCTCGTACTCATGCAGGAACACAGTCCCCACACTCCCCACACTGCTCTCGTACTCATGCAGGAACACAGTCCCCACACTCCCCACACTGTGCTCTCGTACTCATGCAGGAACACACTCCCCACACTCCCCACACTGTGCTCTCGTACTCATGCAGGAACACAGTCCCCACACTCCCCACACACTTCTCTCTTACTCATGAAGGAACACACTCCCCACACTCCCCACACTGTGCTCTCGTACTCATGCAGGAACACACTCCCCACACTCCCCACACTGTGCTCTCGTACTCATGCAGGAACACAGTCCCCACACTCCCCACACTGTGCTCTCGTACTCATGCAGGAACACACTCCCCACACTCCCCACACTGTGCTCTCGTACTCATGCAGGAACACAGTCCCCACACTCCCCACACTGTGCTCTCGTACTCATGTTCTAAAATGCCATTATTTCAGTTTGGGCTCAAATGTGAACCATGACCTGTCTGAAATGTGAACTTTGAACAAAAGCGTCCTATTTCCACATAAACTGTTGTCAGTAATGCTCTGAGCAACTTTTCTAAAAACAAAAAAAAGACTCCTCTTACCTTTTTGAGTGAACGTCTGTGTCCAAAATGGTGAGTAAAGTTTGAAATATCTGGGTTTATTTTGACGAAGGAGCAGAGACAGAGCGACACCGAGAGGTTCAGAGTCAAACACTGACTGTTTCTCACTGCTCAACTCCTCCTCCACTGTGCTACTTTAAGAGACACAGAGAAAGAGACGGAGAGAGATGGAGAGAGGAGTGTGAGAAAGAGAGAGGGAGAGAGAGAGACAAAGACAGGAAGTGAAGTTCAAACAAAAGTGAAAAAGAAAGTGGTGCGGCGGACTGAAAGCTGCACTGTAAAAAACAGGACCAACAGATTCAAATAGAGTTCGTTAGACTTTGATTTGTCCTCTAATTTTTTCAGGTTTTTTCCATATTATTTTTTCAAGGTTTTCTGTTAAAGCAAAAAATAAACGGAACTTAAAATAAATATAGAAATATTAAAGGTCTTAAATGATGCGAAATTGACTCTTGTTAAGAACTTGTTCAGTTCAAATCATTTTATAATGTTGTTACCTCCTCAAAACCAGACATGGAGTTTGAGGAACATGTTTTATTAGTCTGTCTACATAACAGCTCCGTTTGCCTTTAGTTCACTACAGATGGGCAATTCCAGGTCTGAAATGATCTAAATGATTCTAGTGAAAGTGTATGGAGTTTAAAAACACAGTGGAGTACTTCCTGGATTATGACATGACAAGTTTTTTCACAAATATTTTCTGTTTAAGAGAAGACCTCTGTGCCCTCAGAACACCAGGGGATTACACACTTTTGACCACACACAGCTCTGGGGCGGTACCACACGGTCTTATGTACAGCACCTGTTTCCCGAGGGAGCCTGCCCAGCGCTGCCATCATGCACACGTCTCACTCTGGAGCCTGCCCAGCGCTGCCATCATGCACACGTCTCACTCTGGAGCCTGCCCAGCGCTGCCATCATGCACACGTCTCACTCTGGAGCCTGCCC
>CM068346.1:266038-313538 GCA_034769755.1 Odontamblyopus lacepedii | reverse complement strand
AAAGAACAGGCTCCAACTATTCAATTCAAGTCAATTCAATTTATTTTTGTAGCGCCCGTGGACACTCTGCCCACCCTGAGCGCCTGGCCCTGGGAGAGGAGAGGAGAGGTGGCCTCAGTCTTTGTATTGATCTGTCTACACTGTAAAAACATACTAGGTCAAATGACTTGTTTACAATACTGTTTTTCATTTGAGTATTCACAGTTATATGGCTTCTTTACTTAGTGATAAACAATATCTTTTCCACTGTATTTCCCACCTTTATTGCTATGTGGAAAAAAATGTGTCTCTTGATGATAAATAATTAATCCATTTACAAGGCCCAGTGAGTTTTTGGAATACAGACAAAGGTTTATTCTTTCAATTCAATTCCATTCAGTTTATTTTTGTAGAGCCCAAAATCACAACACCAGTTGCCTCTAAGGCCGTTCCAAGATTTGGATGAGTAAAACATACACACAGACATATCAGAACAGGAATAAACAACATTCATGTAAAGCAGCAAATGAAACATGGTCCAGTCATCCCCTGTCCTTAGACCCTCCTTCTCAGCAAGGAACAACTCCAAAAAACCCAGGGTCCTGGGAAAAAGAAGAAACCTCGGGGAGAACTACAGTGAAGGAGAGATCCACTCCCATGGACGGACAGGCTATAGATGTCCAGGCCCGTGGGCCAGTTCGGTATGACCACAGCTACCCAGGTGGAGAAGGAGCCGGGGAGGAGGAGGAGAGGGGCGAGGAGGAGGAGCCGGGCGAGGAGGAGGAGCCGGGCGAGGAGGAGGATCCGGGCGAGGAGGAGGAGCCGGGCGAGGAGGAGGAGAGGGGTCCAGCTGTCATCAGGCGTCTGAAAGAGTTCCACTCCACAGGGGCAGTGGGACAGGGGACAACATGTAACTAGAGGTGTCCAGGGCGCTTTTTGGCGCTCCGGTCTGAACGCAGCATAACAGCACCATAACTGCAGATTTACAAGATTCAACAGCTAACAGCAGGTCATTAAAAAACTTTAAAAGGAGCTGTTTCAGTACTATGTCACAATTTAAAACCAGATAGGAATTTCTCCCTAATGCCATTAAAGTCAAGATAAGACTGGAGTTGATTGTTCACAACTTTATCTAAAGCCTTTGATAAAAAAAAAAAAGTAATTTGAGATTGGACTGGGCTTGATCAGGACTTGGATTGGAGACCCAGGGAATACCAGGAGCAGTGGGGTACCAGTGGCTCTAGACTCCACTTCTTCATACAGTCTAGAGTCCAGACTGTATAACGAAGTGGACTAAGAGAGTGTGACATCATCCACAGTGTTCAGCTCCAGCCAAATGAAGCTCATTGAGTTATAGCAGCTAATTTGCCACCAGGGGCCATGGAAATGTGAGAGCAAAACCAAAGAACAAATAAGAAGCAAGGCTGTTGAAGGTAACACCCCTTCCTGCTCACACCTCTGGTCATCTCTGGGTCAATCAAACCTGTTGCTAGTGCTAGCAACCTTGGGGAAAGAAGGCCCCTGATTGTCTTATTGTATGTATTTAATTGGGACAGTGCAGGTTAATGGACAGACATGGATGTAAACATATTGGATCATTTCGATCTGTAGTCCCAAAGGGCTGGGCTCACAAAGGGCCAAACAATAATCAGAACAAAAGGACAAGCTATGCCCATTCATATATAGTCTATGGTGCACTGTGCCAGTGTGTCCTTAGGCAAGATTCTTCACTCACATTGCCTCATATGAAGTGGCGTGTGAGTGAGCACAGGTGGTCGGGGATGTATTGCAGTACTTCTGTAGTAGTGTGTGTTTTGAAGTAGGTCGGCCGCAGCAGGTGTCCCCTGTTCAGCTGCGAAACTCTGTGGTTTTACTCCGAAATGCCCCAAGACTCAGACACAGGCAGGTCTCCTCTGCACACAAGCCTGCATGAAACTACAAGCTCTCCACTCAGCCTGTGTGTGCAGACGAGGCACAAACTGGACTCATGTAAGACTCTAACCCACACATATCGAGCTTGTGTTTGCTCTGGACTTATAATCTATGACACCACTTCATCTGCACACTTTAAATCACAGTATTGATCTGAAACAAATTCGGCTGGATATAAACTAAATGATATCTGAAGGAGCTGCAAGAAACACAAATGTTCAGATCATTTTTGTCACATGAAGCTTTTGTCCCTTTTAGAAGAAGAAGAAGCAGGACTTTTCCTCCTGTGATATTTCTCCCTCTCTGAATACATGTCCGCCTGTTGTTCACACTGTTCATCTGTCATTACATGTGGAAACGTGAAGTTCAAAGTGGAAAGAGTGTGTAACTTTTTCAGGGGGAGGGCCAGCCACCTGCTCCTCCATGGAGATGGTATTGCTTTGTCTGGAATGTTCTGCAATGGACACTTCACAGCTGATGTCATCTTCATTCTCTGGAGCAGTGATGCTAACTAAAGGCACTACTCAGTCAGTAGCTCTATTAAACTTTAATCTGAGCTTTATTTAACACAGTCTGATCGCAAAGAGTTGGCTTAGTTGGAACTACAGGTGATCTGATTTGTGCTGTTAAACAAGTCCCTCTCAAATAACATTACAGTCCCAAACTAGCATTAGCATTAGCATTAGCATTAGCCAACAGTTTTTCAGTCACTCTCACCTTTTAGTTGAAAACCAAACTCCTAAACAGAACTCTGAACACTCAGACTGATCACAGGCTCCTGATAATCTGTTGTTTAAATCCATTCTAACACAATGCACAGTGCACTGCTGAACATTCCACCACAGAGATTAATGTAGAACACCCCCAGCGTGATGTCACTGCAAAGTAAAGATGAAGTTATCTATATCCATGTAGACAGGCAGTGTCACATGTGGAACATAACAGTTAAAGCAATGACATCTCCATGCAGACAAGCACCAGGGAAGTTCCATAGTGTCTCTTTAATGTGCTCCCTGTTGCCGTGGCATTTCCCCTCACACAGCCGGTGAGAGCTGCACATACACACAGAGACAGTGTAGGAGTCAGTGCTCTGTTGTAAATGTCACACTAAACACTGTGGTTTCCTGAACATTCACCTCAAGTCTGCTGTCGGCCTTCTGAGGAGAAACATGAGCCGAACTACACGACTTTAAATGAAACAAACTTTGAGAAGGGTCAACTTTTGTGGATCAGAGGTTAGATTATTTCTGAATATGGAGATATACCCAACCCAAAACATGCACTGTGGAGTGTGAGTGTCGGTGGAAGGTCTGGAGTGAATGAACAGTGCTCTGTTAATAAAGCTCTGTAAAGCGTCTTGCACATGTGTCTGTGATAAGCCCTTTAGCTGTTGTTGTGAGGTGACCGTGGGTGTCAAGAAAGCCACCAAATAAATCAAATGCAGACTCCTCCATCTGAGAATATGACTATGAAAAAGATCTGCACATGTGAGTGTAATTCTAACACTTTAAAGGAGTGTTTAATGCATCCACTCTTTTTAGTGTTACATTGAGTTTTGAATGTATAAAAAGTCAATGTAACAATGATCTAGAGTCACTTTTAACTTCTATAGTGTTAAAAACAACACTCACAACACTGTAGTGTGGATGAAACTACAAGCACAATGACTCTTAACACTGGTGGTGCAGTGACTTATAAAAGAGCAGAGGAGCTGAAGAGGAGGCTGTAGTTTTACACACTCAAAATCAGCCGTACATTTCCTTGTAAACTTGTGTTTGTTTTGTGCTGGGTCACAGACACTTTGGTCCCTTATGAGGACATGTAAGAGTGTTTCACTTTTACAGTGACTAACCTGAGTGCAGAGAAAAGAGGGAACACAGACAGTTTGGTCCCTTATGAGGACATGTAAGAGTGTTTCACTTTTACAGTGACTAACCTGAGTGCAGAGAAAAGAGGGAACACAGACAGTTTGGTCCCTTATGAGGACATGTAAGAGTGTTTCACTTTTACAGTGACTAACCTGAGTGCAGAGAAAAGAGGGAACACAGACAGTTTGGTCCCTTATGAGGACATGTAAGAGTGTTTCACTTTTACAGTGATTAACCTGAGTGCAGAGAAAAGAGGGAACACAGACAGTTTGGTCCCTTATGAGGACATGTAAGAGTGTTTCACTTTTACAGTGACTAACCTGAGTGCAGAGAAAAGAGGGAACACAGACAGTTTGGTCCCTTATGAGGACATGTAAGAGTGTTTCACTTTTACAGTGACTAACCTGAGTGCAGAGAAAAGAGGGAACACAGACAGTTTGGTCCCTTATAAGGACATGTAAGAGTGTTTCACTTTTACAGTGACTAACCTGAGTGCAGAGAAAAGAGGGAACACAGACAGTTTGGTCCCTTATGAGGACATGTAAGAGTGTTTCACTTTTACAGTGACTAACCTGAGTGCAGAGAAAAGAGGGAACACAGACAGTTTGGTCCCTTATGAGGACATGTAAGAGTGTTTCACTTTTACAGTGACTAACCTGAGTGCAGAGAAAAGAGGGAACACAGACAGTTTGGTCCCTTATGAGGACATGTAAGAGTGTTTCACTTTTACAGTGACTAACCTGAGTGCAGAGAAAAGAAGGAACACAGACAGTTTGGTCCCTTATGAGGACATGTAAGAGTGTTTCACTTTTACAGTGACTAACCTGAGTGCAGAGAAAAGAGGGAACACAGACAGTTTGGTCCCTTATGAGGACATGTAAGAGTGTTTCACTTTTACAGTGACTAACCTGAGTGCAGAGAAAAGAGGGAACACAGACAGTTTGGTCCCTTATGAGGACATGTAAGAGTGTTTCACTTTTACAGTGACTAACCTGAGTGCAGAGAAAAGAGGGAACACAGACAGTTTGGTCCCTTATGAGGACATGTAAGAGTGTTTCACTTTTACAGTGACTAACCTGAGTGCAGAGAAAAGAAGGAACACAGACAGTTTGGTCCCTTATGAGGACATGTAAGAGTGTTTCACTTTTACAGTGACTAACCTGAGTGCAGAGAAAAGAAGGAAACTTGTGTTTGATTCTGTTCCTGGAGGAAACGGAGGAAATGTTTGTCTCACAGAGTTTCCACCAAGACTTCCTCCAAATAAAGACTTCAGACTGATGGACAGAGGGAGGAGGGAGAGATGGAGAGAGAGAGAGGGAGGACAGAGGGAGGAGGGAGAGAGGAAGAGAGGGAGGAAGAGAGGGACAGGGAGGAGGGAGAGAGGGAGGGAGAGAAGGAGGACAGAGGGAGAGTGGGAGGGAGAGAGGGAGGACAGAGAGAGAGAGGGAGAGAGAGAGGGAGGAGGGAGAGAGGGAGGGAGAGAAGGAGAGAGAGAGAGAGAGAGAGGGAGGGAGGAGGGAGAGAGGCAGAGAGGGAGGGAGAGAGGGAGGGAGAGAGAGAGAGAGGGAGGACAGAGGGAGAGAGGGAGGAAGAGAGGGAGGGAGAGAGAGAGGGAGGAAGAGAGGGAGAGAGGGAGGACAGAGAGAGAGGGAGAGAGAGGGAGGAGGGAGAGAGGGAGGGAGAGAGAGAGGGAGGACAGAGGGAGGAGGGAGAGAGGAAGAGAGGGAGGAAGAGAGGGAGGGAGACAGAGAGGGAGGAAGAGAGGGAGAGAGAGAGGCAGAGAGAGAGAGAAAGGGAGGGAGAGATGGAGAGAGAGAGGGAGGAAGAGAGGGAGGGAGGCAGGGAGGAGGGAGAGAGGGAGGGAGAGAGGGAGGACAGAGAGAGGAGCGAGAGAGAGAGGGAGGGAGGGAGAGAGGGAGGACAGAGGGAGGAGGGAGAGAGGAAGGGAGAGAGGGAGGACAGAGGGAGGAGTGAGAGAGAGAGAGGGAGGGAGGGAGACAGGGAAGACAGAGGGAGGAGGGAGAGAGGAAGAGAGGGAGGGAGGGAGAGAGGCAGAGAGAGAGAGGGAGGGAGGGAGAGATGGAGAGAGGGAGGAGGGAGAGAGGAAGAGAGGGAGGGAGGGAGGGAGGACAGAGGGAAGAGGGAGAGAGAGAGGGAGGAGGGAGAGAGGGAGGGAGAGAAGGAGGACAGAGGGAGGAGAGAGAAAGAGGTAAGAGGAGGAGAGAGAGAGGAGAGGGATGGGGAGGAGAGGGAGAGAGAGATGTGTGTGTGTGGGGAGGGGCAGTAAGACATGAAGAAAGAACGAGAGGGGAGAAGAAGTGAGGAGGGAGAGAAAGATGGAGGGAGCGGTGGGAGGATGCAGTAAAGGCTTCTCGGGTTTTGTGTGTTGTATTTGACAAAGAACTAAATTAGATGAGCTTTGGTTGCTTGGTGATGGTTGCTAGGTAACCATTCCTATAATGCTTTAAAATCCATATTCAGGTCACTTTTTAAACTCATCTGGGAGAGAAAACCCCAAACCTGAACTTTAAATGAACACACATCATGTGACACACAGGGACATTTCAGAACGTGTTCATAGAGGTCTAGACTACAGCAGCCCCATGGAGACACGGGGAGGGCATCTGACACACAGGAATATTTAGGTCTCAAAAAGGACATTATAATGCCTAAATAATAAGCAGTAAATTTTTGCAGCAATTTACATCCCAAAGTATATTTCAGTGTTAGAATTGTGCAGCCCTTAACCCAATAACAAATGCCAAACAAAAGAGTGAGTTTATCAGGACTAAGCCAGAACTGAACCAGTATCAGTGACAGAGACGGTCCCGCCCACTTGAGACTAAAATACCCTCTGAGTCCTGGGACCACCCTGAAACCGGGGCTAGACCTGCTCTTTATCTGCTCCAAGATTCAAGCCACACCCAAAACCAAAGTCCTGCATCTAAGAAGATGTCCTGAAGAGACCCTGAGTAAAGATGCACTCAGGAACTTTTCTGGTGGAGGGTAGCTACCGCGGGGCTCCATGAAGATGTTATTGCTTTGTAGTGTATAATTAATCAGAATCAGAATCAGAATTACTTTTATTCATCCCCGAGGGGAAATTTTCTTTGTTACAGATGCAACCGACCAAGAGCATGTACATCGAACAAGTTACAAAATAAGCTAAATACAATAAGATAAAAGATAAAATAGCTCTCTCTGGGAAATTACTTACATCAGTGACATATTTATGACTATATACATGTGTGAACAGGGAATAGGATGAAAAGGATTGAGTAGTTTGTGAGTTAAAGTGCAGAGTTCAACAGTTTGATGGCGACAGGCAGATTTCCTGTGTCTCTCAGTGGAGCAGCGGCAGCCGCAGTCTATGGCTGAAAGAGCTCCTCTGATTGGCCAGCACCTTGTGGAGGGGGTGGGAGGGAGAGTCCAGAATAGTCCAGATTTTGTCCAGTATTCTCCTGTCCAACACCACCACCAGAGAGTCCAGCTCCTCCCCCACAACATGTCCAGTCTTCCTAATGATCTTCTCGAGTCTATTAGTGTCCCTCAGGCGCAGACTGCTGCCCCAGCAGACTACAGCGTACATGATGGCACTGGCCACCATAGACTCGTAGAACATCCTGAGCATCGTCCTGCAGATGTCAAAGGACCTCAGCCTTCTCAGGAAATAGAGGCGGCTCTGGCCCTTCTTGTAAACCGCGTCCACGTTCCTGCTCCAGTCCAGTTTATTGTCCAAGTTCACCCCCAGGTACTTGTACTCCTCCACCACGTCCACACTGACCCCCTGGATGGAGATGGGGGTCACAGCAGCTTTGGTCCTCCTCAGGTCCACCACCAGTTCCTTTGTCTTCATCACGTTGAGCTGGAGGTGGTTCTCCTCACTCCAGGTGACAAAGTGACAAAGTTGTTAACATTTCAAACTTGACTTCAATATGAAGTCACAGACTTTGCAGCTGAGGGTATGATGCTAACTGTAGGCACGCTTTGTCTGGGGCTTTGTTACACTGTAATCTGAGCTCTGTTTCAACACAATCTGACCAGTAAAAATACAGACTTTTTTTTTTAACCTATATTTAACCAGGAAAGTCCCACTGAGATTACTAATCCCCTTTTAAGGGAGTCCTGCCCTGCACACACCACTTTCACACTTTCATTCTAGGCAATGTGGGTGATGTGCCTTGCCTAAGGACACAACAACAGTTTTTGCCACTGGCGCCCCCCTGTGGCACCTGGAATTCCCAGTGTCTCCCATCCAAGTACTAACCAGGCCCTGCTGAGCTTCTGAGATCTGAGGGATCAGGCTTTGAAGAGCCGGTGTGGCCACTTATCTGAACTACAACACGTGAGCTAAGTGTGGTGAGCATTAACAACAGTTTTTCAGTCACTCTCATCTTTTTATTGAAAATCAAACTCCTAAACAGGACCATGAACGCTCGGAGTGATCACAGCCTCAGAAAATTAGCTCTTTCTAAAAATGTATCAGGCTGTTTTACAGTGTGTCACCGTGGAAACTGCTGAACATTCCACCATAGATACATGTAAAACATGTATGAAGAGAAAAACAACTCAGGAAAAAAGTTATTTAAAGGTTCCGGTCGGTAGTCCTGATCTATTCCTGGTCTGGTCCTGGTCTAGACTAGGTATGGTAGTTTAGTCTCTGTATAGTCCTGGTCTGGTTCTGACCTTAGTCCTGGTCTCATCTTGGTGTATTTAGGCCCGAGCACCAGAGGCTGGTGAAGGGCCTGTTAGTATCGCATAGTGATGCTCATAGGGGGCGGGAACTAAACTGACGCGACATGACTCGCCTGTAGTGACCAGGGACCCTCACCATGACGTAGCTGCACCAGAGGTTTCCGAAAATGTAGAGTTTGTCGGCCAAAAAAAAGCAGAACATTGTTCTCGTATCAGAATATTCTTCTTCTTCTTCTTCTTCTTCTTCTTCTTCTTCTTCTTCTTCTTCTTCTTCCTTATTTTTCTCCTAACGCACTCACCCATTTTTCACCCAGTGAACAATGATGAAAAGAGACTCCAGATCTCTAGCTTTTGGCTATTTCAATTTTCAATAAATAAATAAAATGGCTCATCAGCGCCCCCTAACGAGGCAAAAATGCATTAGGGAATATGAATGACACAAAAAAAACCTTGAACATAGACTCATGAAATTTAACACAGAAGTCGCTCATGACAAGACGAGTAAAAAATATTATTATGGCCACGCCCCCCGACACACCAGGGGGCGTGGCCATCTTGGATTAAAGTTTGTGAAGCTGAAACGCACTCCTGCGTCACCCGAACGGCCTCAGATTTTGGTCCACATTATCTCGAGAACATCAAAAAAGGACGAGAACATCAAAAAATATCCACAGATCCCAAATCTGTCTGACGTCTCTGAGCAGTGAAGCCACAAACAATGAACACAAGTTTTGGATTTTTACAAATTGCTCCTATTAAACAAACTCTGATTTCAATGAAATTTGACACAGTTCTTAAACTCTCTGCCCTAAAGCGACTGAATGTGAAAAAAATGAACTGAAATAAAACGTGACCCCGCAGACACGTTGAAAAACGTTCAAAAACTCACCAAACATTGCCAAAAGTTCAGAAATGATGAGACATTCAAGAAAATATAGGTTTCATGCGTGGGGACTAAAAAATGGAGATAATACACCACCTCGAATATTAGGCTCCGCCCACTCCTATAGGAGCCGACCCAGCTCAACTTTGTCGTAGAGCCACGAAATTCGGTACACACATTTGTCATGTGAAGACAAACAAAAAATATTATTATGGCCACGCCCCCTGACAAAGCAGAAGGCGGCCATCTTGGATAGAAATCTTCAAATTGCAGAGTCCATGTTTTTGCTCATGTTGTGTTTGAACAAACTCCTCTGAAGGCGCTTCACCCACAGGGTGAAAATCACCTACATCATCTAGAGAAGTGCTGAAAATCACCGTACATCATCTAGAGAAGTGCTGAAAATCACCTACATCATCTAGAGAAGTGCTGAAAATCACCTACATCATCTAGAGAAGTGCTGAAAATCACCTACATCATCTAGAGAAGTGCTGAAAATCACCTACATCATCTAGAGAAGTGCTGAAAATCACCTACATCATCTAGAGAAGAGCTGAAAATCACTGTACATCATCTAGAAAAGTGCTGAAAATCACTGTACATCATCTAGAGAAGTGCTGAAAATCACTGTACATCATCTAGAAAAGTGCTGAAAATCACTGTACATCATCTAGAGAAGTGCTGAAAATCACTGTACATCATCTAGAGAAGAGCTGAAAATCACCTACATCATCTAGAGAAGTGCTGAAAATCACCTACATCATCTAGAGAAGTGCTGAAAATCACCGTACATCATCTAGAGAAGTGCTGAAAATCACCTACATCATCTAGAGAAGTGCTGAAAATCACTGTACATCATCTAGAGAAGTGCTGAAAATCACTGTACATCATCTAGAGAAGTGCTGAAAATCACCTACATCATCTAGAGAAGTGCTGAAAATCACCGTACATCATCTAGAGAAGTGCTGAAAATCACCTACATCATCTAGAGAAGTGCTGAAAATCACCTACATCATCTAGAGAAGTGCTGAAAATCACCTACATCATCTAGAGAAGAGCTGAAAATCACCTACATCATCTAGAGAAGAGCTGAAAATCACCTACATCATCTAGAGAAGTGCTGAAAATCACTGTACATCATCTAGAGAAGTGCTGAAAATCACCTACATCATCTAGAGAAGTGTTGAAAATCACTGTACATCATCTAGAGAAGAGCTGAAAATCACCTACATCATCTAGAGAAGTGCTGAAAATCACCGTACATCTAGAGAAGAGCTGAAAATCACTGTACATCATCTAGAGAAGAGCTGAAAATCACCTACATCATCTAGAGAAGAGCTGAAAATCACCTACATCATCTAGAGAAGAGCTGAAAATCACCTACATCATCTAGAGAAGAGCTGAAAATCACCTACATCATCTAGAGAAGAGCTGAAAATCACCTACATCATCTAGAGAAGTGCTGAAAATCACCGTACATCATCTAGAGAAGAGCTGAAAATCACCTACATCATCTAGAGAAGTGCTGAAAATCACCTACATCATCTAGAGAAGAGCTGAAAATCACCTACATCATCTAGAGAAGAGCTGAAAATCACCTACATCATCTAGAGAAGTGCTGAAAATCACCTACATCATCTAGAGAAGAGCTGAAAATCACCTACATCATCTAGAGAAGGGCTGAAAATCACCTACATCATCTAGAGAAGAGCTGAAAATCACCTACATCATCTAGAGAAGAGCTGAAAATCACCTACATCATCTAGAGAAGTGCTGAAAATCACCTACATCATCTAGAGAACTGCTGAAAATCACCTACATCATCTAGAGAAGAGCTGAAAATCACCTACATCATCTAGAGAAGAGCTGAAAATCACCTACATCATCTAGAGAAGAGCTGAAAATCACCTACATCATCTAGAGAAGAGCTGAAAATCACCTACATCATCTAGAGAAGAGCTGAAAATCACCTACATCATCTAGAGAAGTGCTGAAAATCACCTACATCATCTAGAGAAGTGCTGAAAATCACTGTACATCATCTAGAGAAGTGCTGAAAATCACCTACATAATCTAGAGAAGAGCTGAAAATCACCTACATCATCTAGAGAAGTGCTGAAAATCACCTACATCATGTAGAGAAGTGCTGAAAATCACTGTACATCATCTAGAGAAGTGCTGAAAATCACCTACATCATCTAGAGAAGAGCTGAAAATCACCTACATCATCTAGAGAAGAGCTGAAAATCACCTACATCATCTAGAGAAGAGCTGAAAATCACCTACATCATCTAGAGAAGAGCTGAAAATCACTGTACATCATCTAGAGAAGAGCTGAAAATCACCTACATCATCTAGAGAAGTGCTGAAAATCACCTACATCATCTAGAGAAGAGCTGAAAATCACTGTACATCATCTAGAGAAGAGCTGAAAATCACCTACATCATCTAGAGAAGTGCTGAAAATCACCTACATCATCTAGAGAAGAGCTGAAAATCACCTACATCATCTAGAGAAGAGCTGAAAATCACCTACATCATCTAGAGAAGAGCTGAAAATCACTGTACATCATCTAGAGAAGTGCTGAAAATCACCTACATCATCTAGAGAAGAGCTGAAAATCACCTACATCATCTAGAGAAGTGCTGAAAATCACCTACATCATCTAGAGAAGTGCTGAAAATCACCTACATCATCTAGAGAAGTGCTGAAAATCACCTACATCATCTAGAGAAGTGCGGCTTCATACGTTACCTCAATTATTTTCAAAACTGTCACAGTTTACGTGCGGCGAAGCCACAAATGTCAATCAAAATTTAGACAAGATTCAATGTGAAGATTTGCTCCCGTTGGCACAGGCTTAGTCCGATCGAGCTGAAATTTGAGTCACTGATGCTGATCTCGGCCTGAATATAAAACACTATAAAGCATATGGAAAATTACACTATAGCGCCCCCTAGACATTAAACATCAGAATTATAGGATTTGTACCAAATTTGGGATTTAAATTCTATGTATGACTACAAGCAAACAAATACATTACGAACATGGTGAATTTTTCACTGTTGGCCACCAGGGGCACAAAGACTCCTCAAAAATCATTAAAAGATGCACTATGTAATTTTTCTGATGGAGGATGTGTTGGCCTGGGAAATTTGAATCACTAATATGTGATCTCGGCCTGAATATAACACACTGTAAAGCAGATGAAAAGTGTGGTTACGTTATTAGGGTTAGTGTGGGGCACGGCGTTTGAGGGGTGTGGCGTAGGTGCACACGAGGGCTGATCATCGCCGCTTGTGGTTATATTTGTGCGTTAGTTGTTGTAGTTAAAATACCAGGAAAGTCGATGTGATCATTCTGACATTTGTTTGTATCATTATTGTTTATATTTACTTAAAGGTGCACTGTGTAACTCTTCGGTTTTCCAAGTTAGGGCAGATCCGCGGAGAGGTGAGCCAACTCTCAATAACAGTGCATGTTTTACAGGGAATATCTGAGCAGAACAACACATGGAGTCATACAAGAGAGATGTTTAATGCCAAACTATCCAAGGCAAAGCGATAAAGTCTCCTCGGGCAGAGGCAGCAGACCCTCCACCAGAAGTTACACAGGAACATGTCAAAGTACAGGACGTTCTTCACAAAAAGGATTCTAAACCCTGTCTGTTCCCTTCTCACAAACAGACCTGGAGTTGTGTTTTGTTTCATTCACACATGTTTGAATAACTCTTTATTATTAGTCTGTCTGCATCTCCAAAGCAAAGAAGTGACAGTTTTCAAGTGAACAGCTCCTTTTACCCTTAGTTCAGTAGAGCTGGGCAAAACAGAGCTGTGGAGGTGTACGGAGTTTCAAAAGAGAAGAACTCAACCTAAATGTGCAGTGAACAGAACAGAGATGAGAGAATAGTGTAATCTGGGCCCTTTAACGTGCATATTCAGCAGAGGTGTGAGTGGTGCGTGCTCTGCTTGTGTTTGCTGTTATCTGTGGGGGAGCTGTTGGCTCTGGGCTGTTGGGTAACTGCCTGAGCCCTGGATCTGTCTGATAAAAACCACGACAGCCGACTCACAGCGGAGCATCACAAATTTATCTCATGTCCAGAGAAAAGAGGAGAAAATCTGGAGAGAGCAGACTCCAGCAGGACACATGTGGACAGATAGAGGGGCTGACAGACCGTCTATTTTTTATTTAACCTTTATTTTACCAGGTAGGCTGGTTCAGTCCTGGGTTAGACCGGGTTCAGTCCTGGGTTAGACCGGGTTCAGTCCTGGGTTAGACCGGGTTCAGTCCTGGGTTAGACCGGGTGCAGTCCTGGGTTAGACCGGGTTCAGTCCTGGGTTAGACCGGGTTCAGTCCTGGGTTAGACCGGGTTCAGTCCTGGCTCAGGCCCTCTTTAGTCCTGTTCTAGCCTGGTTTAGTACTTTTAATCCTGGTTTAGTCTTTCGTGTATAGTCCTATTTTAATCCTGGTTCAGTCCTTCTTATTTGGTCCTGCTTTAGTCCTGGTTCAGTCCTGGTTCAGTCCTGGCTCAGGCCTTCTTGTATGGGCCTGGTTTAGTCCTGTTCTAGCCTGGTTTAGTACTTTTAGTCCTGGTTTAGTCCTGGTTCAGTCCTATTTTAATCCTGGTTCAGTCCTTCTTATATGGTCCTGCTTTAGTCCTGGTTTAGTCCTGCTTTAGTCCTGGTTTAGTCCTGCTTTAGTCCTGGTTCAGTCCTGCTTTAGTCCTGCTTTAGTCCTGGTTTAGTCCTGCTTTAGTCCTGCTTTAGTCCTGCTTTAGTCCTGGTTTAGTCCTGGTTTAGTCCTGCTTTAGTCCTGGTTCAGTCCTGGTTCAGTCCTAGTTCAGTCCTGGTTCAGTCCTGGTTCAGTCCTTCTTATATGGTCCTGCTTTAGTCCTGGTTCAGTCCTGGTTCAGTCCTTCTTATTTGGTCCTGGTTTAGTCCTAGTTCAGTCCTGGTTCACACCGGGTTCAGGACTGGTTTAGACTGAACCCCGGCTTAGTCCTGGTTTAGGCTTTGGTCTTATATGGTAGTACGGAGTTACATTTTAAAGGCCCACTATGTAACATTTCTAGTGTAAGGTACATCAGCTGCTTGGGTTCATTGAGATGTTATTGCTTTACCTGGAAGTAGATTACCATTAAAAAAAAAAAGTTCTCTATATTATTAAGTCTTGGTTTGTTTTGGTTTAGTCCTTGTTTGGTCCTGGTTTAGTCCTTGTTTGACCCTGGTTTAGTCCTTGTTTGGTCCTGTTTTGGTCCTGGTTTAGTCCTTGTTTGGTCCTGGTTTGGTCCTTGTTTGGTCCTGTTTTGGTCCTGGTTTAGTCCTTGTTTGGTCCTGGTTTAGTCCTTGTTTGGCCCTGGTTTAGTCCTTGTTTGGTCCTTGTTTGGTCCTTGTTTGGTCCTGGTTTAGTCCTTGTTTGGTCCTGGTTTAGTCCTTGTTTGGTCCTGGTTTAGTCCTTGTTTGGTCCTGGTTTAGTCCTGGTTTAGTCCTTGTTTGGTCCTGGTTTAGTCCTTGTTTGGTCCTGGTTTAGTCCTTGTTTGACCCTGGTTTAGTCCTGGTTTAGTCCTGGTTTAGTTCTTGTTTGACCCTGGTTTAGTCCTGGTTTAGTCCTGGTTTAGTCCTGGTTTAGTCCTGGTTTAGTCCTGGTTTAGTCCTTGTTTGGTCCTGGTTTAGTCCTGGTTTAGTCCTGGTTTAGTCCTGGTTTAGTCCTTGTTTGGTCCTGGTTTAGTCCTGGTTTAGTCCTGTTTTAGTCCTGGTTTAGTCCTTGTTTGACCCTGGTTTAGTCCTGGTTTAGTCCTGGTTTAGTCCTTGTTTGGTCCTGGTTTAGTCCTGGTTTAGTCCTGGTTTAGTCCTGGTTTAGTCCTTGTTTGGTCCTGGTTTAGTCCTGGTTTAGTCCTGTTTTAGTCCTGGTTTAGTCCTTGTTTGGTCCTGGTTTAGTCCTGGTTTAGTCCTGGTTTAGTCCTGGTTTAGTCCTTGTTTGGTCCTGGTTTAGTCCTGGTTTAGTCCTGGTTTAGTCCTGGTTTAGTCCTTGTTTGGTCCTGGTTTAGTCCTGGTTTAGTCCTGTTTTAGTCCTGGTTTAGTCCTGTTTCAGTCCTGGTTTAGTCCTGGTTTAGTCCTGGTTTAGTCCTTGTTTGGTCCTGGTTTAGTCCTTGTTTGACCCTGGTTTAGTCCTGGTTTAGTCCTTGTTTGACCCTGGTTTAGTCCTTGTTTGACCCTGGTTTGGTCCTGGTTTAGTCCTGGTTTAGTCCTTGTTTGACCCTGGTTTGGTCCTGGTTTAGTCCTGGTTTAGTCCTGGTTTGGTCCTGGTTTAGTCCTTGTTTGACCCTGGTTTAGTCCTGGTTTAGTCCTTGTTTAGTCCTGTTTTAGTCCTGGTTTAGTCCTGTTTCAGTCCTGGTTTAGTCCTGGTTTTAGTCCTGGTTTAGTCCTGGTTTAGTCCTTGTTTGGTCCTGGTTTAGTCCTTGTTTGACCCTGGTTTAGTCCTGGTTTAGTCCTTGTTTGACCCTGGTTTAGTCCTTGTTTGACCCTGGTTTGGTCCTGGTTTAGTCCTGGTTTAGTCCTTGTTTGACCCTGGTTTGGTCCTGGTTTAGTCCTGGTTTAGTCCTGGTCTGGTCCTGGTTTAGTCCTTGTTTGACCCTGGTTTAGTCCTGGTTTAGTCCTTGTTTAGTCCTGTTTTAGTCCTGGTTTAGTCCTGTTTCAGTCCTGGTTTAGTCCTGGTTTAGTCCTGGTTTAGTCCTGGTTTAGTCCTTGTTTGGTCCTGGTTTAGTCCTTGTTTGACCCTGGTTTAGTCCTGGTTTAGTCCTTGTTTGACCCTGGTTTAGTCCTTGTTTGACCCTGGTTTGGTCCTGGTTTAGTCCTGGTTTAGTCCTGGTTTGGTCCTGGTTTAGTCCTGGTTTAGTCCTGGTTTAGTCCTGGTTTAGTCCTTGTTTGGTCCTGGTTTAGTCCTTGTTTGACCCTGGTTTGGTCCTGGTTTAGTCCTGGTTTAGTCCTTGTTTGACCCTGGTTTGGTCCTGGTTTAGTCCTGGTTTAGTCCTTGTTTGGTCCTGGTTTAGTCCTTGTTTGACCCTGGTTTAGTCCTGGTTTAGTCCTTGTTTGGTCCTGGTTTAGTCCTTGTTTGACCCTGGTTTGGTCCTGGTTTAGTCCTGGTTTAGTCCTGGTTTGGTCCTGGTTTAGTCCTTGTTTGACCCTGGTTTAGTCCTGGTTTAGTCCTTGTTTAGTCCTGTTTTAGTCCTGGTTTAGTCCTGTTTCAGTCCTGGTTTAGTCCTGGTTTAGTCCTGGTTTAGTCCTGGTTTAGTCCTTGTTTGGTCCTGGTTTAGTCCTTGTTTGACCCTGGTTTAGTCCTGGTTTAGTCCTTGTTTGACCCTGGTTTAGTCCTTGTTTGACCCTGGTTTGGTCCTGGTTTAGTCCTGGTTTAGTCCTGGTTTGGTCCTGGTTTAGTCCTTGTTTGGTCCTGGTTTAGTCCTGGTTTAGTCCTGTTTTAGTCCTGGTTTAGTCCTTGTTTGACCCTGGTTTAGTCCTGGTTTAGTCCTGGTTTAGTCCTTGTTTGGTCCTGGTTTAGTCCTGGTTTAGTCCTGGTTTAGTCCTGGTTTAGTCCTTGTTTGGTCCTGGTTTAGTCCTGGTTTAGTCCTGTTTTAGTCCTGGTTTAGTCCTTGTTTGGTCCTGGTTTAGTCCTGGTTTAGTCCTGGTTTAGTCCTGGTTTAGTCCTTGTTTGGTCCTGGTTTAGTCCTGGTTTAGTCCTGGTTTAGTCCTGGTTTAGTCCTTGTTTGGTCCTGGTTTAGTCCTGGTTTAGTCCTGTTTTAGTCCTGGTTTAGTCCTGTTTCAGTCCTGGTTTAGTCCTGGTTTAGTCCTGGTTTAGTCCTTGTTTGGTCCTGGTTTAGTCCTTGTTTGACCCTGGTTTAGTCCTGGTTTAGTCCTTGTTTGACCCTGGTTTAGTCCTTGTTTGACCCTGGTTTGGTCCTGGTTTAGTCCTGGTTTAGTCCTTGTTTGACCCTGGTTTGGTCCTGGTTTAGTCCTGGTTTAGTCCTGGTTTGGTCCTGGTTTAGTCCTTGTTTGACCCTGGTTTAGTCCTGGTTTAGTCCTGGTTTAGTCCTTGTTTGGTCCTGGTTTAGTCCTGGTTTAGTCCTGGTTTAGTCCTGGTTTAGTCCTTGTTTGGTCCTGGTTTAGTCCTGGTTTAGTCCTGTTTTAGTCCTGGTTTAGTCCTGTTTCAGTCCTGGTTTAGTCCTGGTTTAGTCCTGGTTTAGTCCTTGTTTGGTCCTGGTTTAGTCCTTGTTTGACCCTGGTTTAGTCCTGGTTTAGTCCTTGTTTGACCCTGGTTTAGTCCTTGTTTGACCCTGGTTTGGTCCTGGTTTAGTCCTGGTTTAGTCCTTGTTTGACCCTGGTTTGGTCCTGGTTTAGTCCTGGTTTAGTCCTGGTTTGGTCCTGGTTTAGTCCTTGTTTGACCCTGGTTTAGTCCTGGTTTAGTCCTTGTTTAGTCCTGTTTTAGTCCTGGTTTAGTCCTGTTTCAGTCCTGGTTTAGTCCTGGTTTAGTCCTGGTTTAGTCCTGGTTTAGTCCTTGTTTGGTCCTGGTTTAGTCCTTGTTTGACCCTGGTTTAGTCCTGGTTTAGTCCTTGTTTGACCCTGGTTTAGTCCTTGTTTGACCCTGGTTTGGTCCTGGTTTAGTCCTGGTTTAGTCCTTGTTTGACCCTGGTTTGGTCCTGGTTTAGTCCTGGTTTAGTCCTGGTTTGGTCCTGGTTTAGTCCTTGTTTGACCCTGGTTTAGTCCTGGTTTAGTCCTTGTTTAGTCCTGTTTTAGTCCTGGTTTAGTCCTGTTTCAGTCCTGGTTTAGTCCTGGTTTAGTCCTGGTTTAGTCCTGGTTTAGTCCTTGTTTGGTCCTGGTTTAGTCCTTGTTTGACCCTGGTTTAGTCCTGGTTTAGTCCTTGTTTGACCCTGGTTTAGTCCTTGTTTGACCCTGGTTTGGTCCTGGTTTAGTCCTGGTTTAGTCCTGGTTTGGTCCTGGTTTAGTCCTGGTTTAGTCCTGGTTTAGTCCTGGTTTAGTCCTTGTTTGGTCCTGGTTTAGTCCTTGTTTGACCCTGGTTTGGTCCTGGTTTAGTCCTGGTTTAGTCCTTGTTTGACCCTGGTTTGGTCCTGGTTTAGTCCTGGTTTAGTCCTTGTTTGGTCCTGGTTTAGTCCTTGTTTGACCCTGGTTTAGTCCTGGTTTAGTCCTTGTTTGGTCCTGGTTTAGTCCTTGTTTGACCCTGGTTTGGTCCTGGTTTAGTCCTGGTTTAGTCCTGGTTTGGTCCTGGTTTAGTCCTTGTTTGACCCTGGTTTAGTCCTGGTTTAGTCCTTGTTTAGTCCTGTTTTAGTCCTGGTTTAGTCCTGTTTCAGTCCTGGTTTAGTCCTGGTTTAGTCCTGGTTTAGTCCTGGTTTAGTCCTTGTTTGGTCCTGGTTTAGTCCTTGTTTGACCCTGGTTTAGTCCTGGTTTAGTCCTTGTTTGACCCTGGTTTAGTCCTTGTTTGACCCTGGTTTGGTCCTGGTTTAGTCCTGGTTTAGTCCTGGTTTGGTCCTGGTTTAGTCCTTGTTTGGTCCTGGTTTAGTCCTGGTTTAGTCCTGTTTTAGTCCTGGTTTAGTCCTTGTTTGACCCTGGTTTAGTCCTGGTTTAGTCCTGGTTTAGTCCTTGTTTGGTCCTGGTTTAGTCCTGGTTTAGTCCTGGTTTAGTCCTGGTTTAGTCCTTGTTTGGTCCTGGTTTAGTCCTGGTTTAGTCCTGTTTTAGTCCTGGTTTAGTCCTTGTTTGGTCCTGGTTTAGTCCTGGTTTAGTCCTGGTTTAGTCCTGGTTTAGTCCTTGTTTGGTCCTGGTTTAGTCCTGGTTTAGTCCTGGTTTAGTCCTGGTTTAGTCCTTGTTTGGTCCTGGTTTAGTCCTGGTTTAGTCCTGTTTTAGTCCTGGTTTAGTCCTGTTTCAGTCCTGGTTTAGTCCTGGTTTAGTCCTGGTTTAGTCCTTGTTTGACCCTGGTTTAGTCCTGGTTTAGTCCTTGTTTGACCCTGGTTTAGTCCTTGTTTGACCCTGGTTTGGTCCTGGTTTAGTCCTGGTTTAGTCCTTGTTTGACCCTGGTTTGGTCCTGGTTTAGTCCTGGTTTAGTCCTGGTTTGGTCCTGGTTTAGTCCTTGTTTGACCCTGGTTTAGTCCTGGTTTAGTCCTTGTTTAGTCCTGTTTTAGTCCTGGTTTAGTCCTGTTTCAGTCCTGGTTTAGTCCTGGTTTAGTCCTGGTTTAGTCCTGGTTTAGTCCTTGTTTGGTCCTGGTTTAGTCCTTGTTTGACCCTGGTTTAGTCCTGGTTTAGTCCTTGTTTGACCCTGGTTTAGTCCTTGTTTGACCCTGGTTTGGTCCTGGTTTAGTCCTGGTTTAGTCCTTGTTTGACCCTGGTTTGGTCCTGGTTTAGTCCTGGTTTAGTCCTGGTTTGGTCCTGGTTTAGTCCTTGTTTGACCCTGGTTTAGTCCTGGTTTAGTCCTTGTTTAGTCCTGTTTTAGTCCTGGTTTAGTCCTGTTTCAGTCCTGGTTTAGTCCTGGTTTAGTCCTGGTTTAGTCCTGGTTTAGTCCTTGTTTGGTCCTGGTTTAGTCCTTGTTTGACCCTGGTTTAGTCCTGGTTTAGTCCTTGTTTGACCCTGGTTTAGTCCTTGTTTGACCCTGGTTTGGTCCTGGTTTAGTCCTGGTTTAGTCCTGGTTTGGTCCTGGTTTAGTCCTGGTTTAGTCCTGGTTTAGTCCTGGTTTAGTCCTTGTTTGGTCCTGGTTTAGTCCTTGTTTGACCCTGGTTTGGTCCTGGTTTAGTCCTGGTTTAGTCCTTGTTTGACCCTGGTTTGGTCCTGGTTTAGTCCTGGTTTAGTCCTTGTTTGGTCCTGGTTTAGTCCTTGTTTGACCCTGGTTTAGTCCTGGTTTAGTCCTTGTTTGACCCTGGTTTGGTCCTGGTTTAGTCCTGGTTTAGTCCTGGTTTGGTCCTGGTTTGGTCCTGGTTTAGTCCTTGTTTAGTCCTGGTTTGGTCCTGGTTTAGTCCTTGTTTAGTCCTTGTTTGGTCCTGGTTTAGTCCTTGTTTGACCCTGGTTTAGTCCTGGTTTAGTCCTTGTTTGACCCTGGTTTAGTCCTGGTTTAGTCCTGGTTTAGTCCTGGTTTAGTCCTGGTTTAGTCCTGGTTTGGTCCTGGTTTAGTTCTGAGTAAAAATGAAAAGGTCACGGGGTCAATCAAGGCCAGAGACGAGGGGCGACACCGCCCTCTGGTGGAGACATGAGGCATGAGACAGAAGAAATCAGTTCTAAAACATGTTGACGGTGTTTTAGTGTCGTGACAGTAAAATTCAAACTCTATTTCAATACTAGGGGATAAAGTCAGTGCTCAGTACCGACACCATGATGTTAATACAATAAAAAATAAAGCCGCCCTTTGTTTAGACAACAGGATGTGATTTTCAACTTTAAATGGTGGTACTTTCTTTTCTGTTCGCATGTGTCCTCCCGTGTGTGGAATGCCCCAGTGCTCCAGGGGCAGATACTTTAGTGCTTTTAGACTTGTTCTGATGCATTCAAAGGCTCTGCTCTGTCCGGTCAGTGGGTTCGCTGGTTAATACTTTGGCCATTCCGCTCTTGCAAATACGATTCTGAATCTCAGTGGGACTTCCTGGTTCAATAAAGGGGCAAAAATAAGAATACACTTCTCACCTGATGCATCTGGGCGACACAGTGGTTCGCATTCCTGCCTCACAACCAGAAGTTGACAGGTTTGATCCTCACGCCATAAGAAGTATCTCTGTGTGGAGTCTGAATATTCTCCCTGTGTCTGTGCAAGTCTGCATGTTCTCCCGGTGTGTGTGTGCTCCACGATCTCCTCCACCGTAAAGAAATGTGTTTACCTGGGATCAGAACACGCAGAGTACAGGTGGGTGTGAGTGACAGGTGGATAAACCAATCAGGGGCATAGTCTGTCCTATCAAAACTAATCTGGCTGCTTATGAGGACAAAAACAAAAAAACATGGAGGATTTCTGCAGAATCAGTAAGCGAAACACTAAACCCTGTTCACCTGAGGAGGGAGACAGGACCAGACTCATGTCCCTGTGAAGAAAACATACAGACAAAAATAATTCTGGACTTAACAGGCTGTAAATGTGCTCTTTTAATGATCACAAACAGTTATTGTGATATTTAACAATGAACAAATAAATGGATTCCTTCATTTTGTATCCTGTGAATGGACAAAAACTAAATGTCCAACTATAAACCAGTTCTTGTTACGAAATTTTCTCAAAACAGTAAAAAAAATAACCTCTTTTTGACAAAGTAAAAAGTACATTCGGTCCCCACGCCGCTTTAACTGAATAATGAACACACAGAAAATTGCTGCTATGTACAACTGTTTATTTTTGATTTGCAAAACATTTGACAAAAATAACATTACATCAACACCAAATTTATAAAAGGAAAAAAAAAAAAATCTTTGAAAAAATAAGAGATAAAAGATTTAAATTTATTTTAGAATTTCAGGTGACATTTCGTAATTTTTATTTTTATTTTTTAACTAATATTCAACGCCACCTCACCGCCCTCTAGTGGCAGACTGTGGCTATTACTCATCTAAGTATTACTTTTGTACAGTAAGTGCTTTTGTTGGTTTTACTAATGAGTGACATTTTGGTTCACAGTGCAGAGTTTAACATCTCAAATCCAATTCTACAATATTCCAGAGCACGATGTGAGTCAACACGGCTGCACACGCCGTGAGGCGACCGGAGAGTTTGTTTAAACGGCATTTTTAGAATCAGTCAAAGTTTGATCGACATTTCACAAACTAAGAATTTGCTTTGGTGATTTGATGCAAATTAAAACAGTGAGTAATGTTGAAGAGGGTCTTTGCTTTACACATTTGGAACAAAACCAGGTCTGTTTACTTCTTGCAGCACGAATTTGTTACCAAGAGACTAAACTACTATACAAGGAGTGCTTATAGGCAAGGGGTGTGGTTACAGAGCAACTGCCCCTTAACCAGAGGATGCCCGGTTTAAGTCTGGGGCTGTATATTAACCGACGTGAGACGGGAAAATTCATTTGAAAGTGGATTTGCATTGTTTTAAGTGCTTCCTGTTTAAAAATATTGGTTTCAAATGCAAAGCACACGTGTACAGATTGGTCACGGTTAAGATTTAAAGCAACACTAAGTCACAGTTTAATCTTAAACGGTCGGTTAGTATTAAAATGAGTCGTTAAAGGGGATAAAATGCCCGACTTCTCCCCCTGCTGGTCGTCTTTGGGACAAAAATCACAGTGTTCAGTTAAACCAGAACATGCCAACGATATGTTCATTTACTTTTTTTTTGTCATTACAGAATTATGATCATGAAAATGTGACACTCTGAAATACAGGGAAACATACAACTTTTGAGTTCTTAAAAAACAGATTGGATTTTTTTTTTTGCTGGCTTTTGTTTAGAAATGAGCAAACTTTCCCTTTCCCCAGAGTCGTGTGCAGCTCGTGTTGAACACCGCGGCGTCTTTACATGTTTCTGAGGGAAACCGCGATACAAATCCAACGGCCAATTGAATCTCTCATTTTGGGACAATCCTTAGTTTTCCTTGGAAATTTTGAAGCCAATTTTAGAAGACACTTTTTCTAAAAAAAAAAATGGCACAGCGCTTGGCTTGAAAATTTCCTCAGAATTTGATTTCCAAGTGGATTCTTTCAGTGTTAACCTGAAGCAGTTTGACATGAGAGAAACGAAAATATAGAAATCCAAAATTCACCAAAAAAAATACAAAGTAGTTGCTCAGTTATAATGAAAATAAAACTTGAATTTGATGGAATTTTAATAGGAAAAAGCAGCGTTTAAAACTAAATGTGAAAACGAGTGAGTGAACAGTACGGACGATGGAGGGTGGGGACAGATCCAGGGCAAAAGGACGATGGAGGGTGGGGACAGACCCAGGGCAAAAGGACGATGGAGGGTGGGGACAGATCCAGGGCAAAAGGACGATGGAGGGTGGGGACAGATCCAGGGCAAAAGGACGAGGGAGGGTGGGGACAGATCCAGGGCAAAAGGACGATGGAGGGTGGGGACAGACCCAGGGCAAAAGGACGATGGAGGGTGGGGACAGACCCAGGGCAAAAGGACGATGGAGGGTGGGGACAGATCCAGGGCAAAAGGACGATGGAGGGTGGGGACAGACCCAGGGCAAAAGGACGATGGAGGGTGGGGACAGATCCAGGGCAAAAGGACGATGGAGGGTGGGGACAGACCCAGGGCAAAAGGACGATGGAGGGTGGGGACAGATCCAGGGCAAAAGGACGATGGAGGGTGGGGACAGATCCAGGGCAAAAGGACGATGGAGGGTGGGGACAGACCCAGGGCAAAAGGACAATGGAGGGTGGGGACAGACCCAGGGCAAAAGGACGATGGAGGGTGGGGACAGACCCAGGGCAAAAGGACGATGGAGGGTGGGGACAGACCCAGGGCAAAAGGACGATGGAGGGTGGGGACAGATCCAGGGCAAAAGTTTGGGCACACCCTTTCATTCAGTGTTATTCTTCTTTATGTTGGATACACACAAACACAGAGAAGAGCAAATATACGAAGCACGAGATCTGGAATTCTGGAGAAAGGAAAAAAAACAACCCAACCCAATGAGAAAAGAACTGCAAACCCTCGGCCTTCTCTCACTGAGCTGCTTTATGACGTCTCCTGAAATGGTTTCCACTTCGCATAAGATCTTGCGAGACAAAATTGTGCACATGAGAAAAAAAATGATCTTGTAATTTTTTCCCTCTCAGGCCTTGTCCACACGTATCCGGGGATCTGATAAACCGAAGATGTTCTGCTGCGTTTTGACCTGTCATCCACACGAACACGCATCAGAAACGAGGATTCAGGGAAAACTCCGGCCAAAGGGAAGAGTTTTGAAAACTCCGTTTATGCCTGTTTGTGTGGACAGAGATAACTGGGGTTTTGTGTTTTAAAACGTCACTGTCTGCGCCAAAAAACATGAATCTGCCCTGACGTCAAACGTGCGACATTTGTTTAGGCGACTGCAAAAGCCAAAGCCAAAGCCAAAGCCAAAGCCAAAGCCAGAGCAGACTGTGGATCGGAGTCGTTTCTTGAGAGCTGTGTGTGTGTTGAGAGCAGAATTGCTCCTAAACACTGACTCCGAGTCTGTCCAGACAAAGGAGCTCGGCGCCATGTTTTCTGTTGTTTAAGTTTAGGCGGAAGTGACGGCGAAGTGAGGGCTCAATGGAAATAACGCCATCTACAGGTTTGGAATGTGTATGAATGTGGTTGAAAACGCAGATGTTCGGTTATGTGTGGAAGGTGTTTTTTTCGAAGACGAGGTGGTGTGGATAAAACAATTTTTATAAACGGAGGGGGGGAAATGTTCGGTTTTAAAAATACCCGGATACGTGTGGACATGGCCTCAGTTTACATTTGGCTTGGACAAAAAAAAAGAATAAAATAAAAAATGTTGGCGAGTTACACAGTTTGAGAAGAAGTAATTCCCAAAAGTGGAACTACAACGACCGCTAAGGTATAAAATAAAAAAAATAAAAATAGTCAAGCCCAAATTGTGAAATGACTGCAGTACTTTTTAAAATGACAAATTCTGTTCAGGGTCAACAAATGCCAAAAGGACAAAAAAAAACAAAAACAGCGAAAAGCAAAAAAAAAAGAAAAGAAAATGTAGCTATTTGACTTTAGTTTCACTTGAAGCATTCCGTGTGTCCATTCAGAGCCCCGACGGCATCGGTGGCAAAGGTAAAAACGTGTGCCCAAACTTTTGATGGGTCGTGTAGGTGCCGCTATAGTCAAAGAAAGAGAAGCACTGATGAACAGGGGGAGGAAGGGAAAGAGGGACTGAAGAAGACAAATAAAAGAGAATAAAAGAGGAGCAGACAGGAGCAGAGACACCGGAGCAAAAACTGGGCAAAAAGCACCACTGACGTCCTGTTCCTGTCGTTTGGACTTTAACTTCAGCCTTGTGCTCAGTCTGCGACATAACGAACAGACTCGATACTCAGTACTGATCCCGATACTGATGCTGACAAAACCCCTCTTTCTATAGACAACAGAATGTGATTTTCCACCTTAAACGGTATTTTCCACCTTAAACGGCCGTACTTCCTGTTCTCTTCCCTCAGTGGTGCAGTGGGCTCCATAGTGGTTCCTGGGTTCCTGGGTGAGTCTATGTGCTCTTATGTTTGTACAGCTCAACATGTTCAGAAAAGGTTCATTTCCAACTGTCAGTTCTCAGTATCGATACCTGTTCTCAGTATCGATACCTGTTCAAATGAGTATCTGTTTTCCGTACTTGCTCCACACTTTTAACATAGATTCAAGATTAGATTTTTAGATTTTTAGATTTCACTTCTAAATGTCCTTCTTGCCCAGTTTCAAACTCCGGCTGTCCAATGTGCAGGCACTATTTTTGAAGAAACACTCCTGGTTTTGTTTCATTGTGCGTTAAAAAGGCAATGTTAAATCTGCAAACAAAAAAAACAAAAAAACAAAAAAAAAAAAGTTTATAACTGTACAAAAAAGAAAAGAAAAGTGAATTACTTCATTTGAACTGGACTCTCCCAAATGTTTGTGAGAAATCTGAGGTATTCATTGCAATTTTCATTCCATAATAAATACAACACGATACAAATACTTATTACAAAAGAGGCAATGCTCGATGCTAAAGCAAAACTCGGCTAAAAGAGGTAGTCAGTCCTGTACGTAGGTAGATAACGGTGGTACATCCATTTCATTAGAACTACATTGAAATGCATTACAATCCCTGTCCATGAGGAGGAAGATGGCCGACGAAGAGCGGAAAGAACACGCCACTTTGAATGGGACATTTCTGAGAGCGTCGTTTAAACGTTTCTGGACGTCAAACCGTTTTAATATCAGTGTAAGATGAGCAGTTAAAGTTTCACAATCAAACTTTCCTCACGCTGGTCTCCATGGAGATGTCATTTGCTTCGCCCGGAATGTCTCACAGTGCGGCCTTAAATGGAAATCCCTCGAAAAACCTCTTCTATCTGACCGTGAGCGGACTCGCCAAACCTCTGATCTGACCTGTAACATGTGGGACGCTCGTTTCTATGGTGACTGACGAGCGTAACACTGTAGAACATTCAGGCGAAGCTTCATCGCCATGGCGACACGATGCAAAATATAACAGAACTCGCCGATTTCCCCCGCAATATTTTTCCGTTTATGAGATATTTCGGAACCACTATACAATAAACTGGGCGCTCTGGGGCGTCGTCATGGCAACACGATGGGGAACGACATGGGCCCCGCAGACTTGTGTGACAGGGACCTGAGTCAGTGTGTCAGATTTCACATTCTTCCATGATACGAGTTATTTTGTGGATCACTCCCATTAGAACAACACGGGCGCTTCTAAAAATATACGGTTCACACGGTTCAAAATGCACGATTCTTTACGCCGTTGTTGATCCAGACAGATTTTGTAATGACAGTATACAAACATGACAGGAAAGCTTGCTGGTGATCGTGTACCTTAAGTCAGTTCATATTCAGATATTGCAGGCATGGAGTTATTTTGACGCCAATCCACAAAAATCCAAAAATTACCAAAAAAAAAAAAATCACGATTGAAACTGTAGATTTATTGCAATTTTTTGATCTTTGTAACCGTCTGGTTCAAGTTCCACTGTTAAAACCGCAACACGGCACATTCAGAGCAGCAACCGACCGAGGAGGCAGAGGATGAGGCCAACTGAGGAGGCAGAGGATGAGGCCAACTGAGGAGGCAGAGGATGAGGCCAACTGAGGAGGCAGAGGATGAGGCCAACTGAGGAGGCAGAGGATGAGGCCAACTGAGGAGGCAGAGGATGAGGCCAACTGAGGAGGCAGAGGATGAGGCCAACTGAGGAGGCAGAGGATGAGGCCAACTGAGGAGGCAGAGGATGAGGCCAACTGAGGAGGCAGAGGATGAGGCCAACTGAGGAGGCAGAGGATGAGGCCAACTGAGGACGCAGAGGATGAGGCCAACTGAGGAGGCAGAGGATGAGGCCAACTGAGGAGGCAGAGGATGAGGCCAACCGAGGAGGCAGAGGATGAGGCCAACTGAGGAGGCAGAGGATGAGGCCAACTGAGGAGGCAGAGGATGAGGCCAGTGGCTTCAGTCCAAACAGGTTTTTTAGATAAACCAGGTCTAAATGAGTTTAGATTTTTATTTGTGATAATGGAGGTAACTTAGACAGGTTGTAATTCTGAAGATTTTCAGATTCTAAAACGAGTCTATAGGTCTAAACCAGGTCTAAACTGGATCTAAACCGAGTCTATAGGTCTAAACCAGGGCTAAACCAGGTCTAAACTGGATCTAAACCGCGTCTATAGGTCTAAACTAGGGCTAAACCAGGTCTAAACCGAGTCTATAGGTCTAAACCAGGGCTAAACCAGGTCTAAACTGGATCTAAACCGAGTCTATAGGTCTAAACCAGGTCTAAACCAGGTCTAAACTGGATCTAAACCGAGTCTATAGGTCTAAACCAGGGCTAAACCAGGTCTAAACCGAGTCTATAGGTCTAAACCAGGGCTAAACCAGGTCTAAACCGCGTCTATAGGTCTAAACCAGGTCTAAACCAGGTCTAAACTGGATCTAAACCGAGTCTATAGGTCTAAACCAGGTCTAAACCGCGTCTATAGGTCTAAACCAGGGCTAAACTGGATCTAAACCGAGTCTATAGGTCTAAACCAGGTCTAAACCAGGGCTAAACTGGATCTAAACCGAGTCTATAGGTCTAAACCAGGTCTAAACCAGGTCTAAACTGGATCTAAACCGCGTCTATAGGTCTAAACCAGGGCTAAACCAGGTCTAAATATTGCAATCGTTTTGTTTTTACTTATTTTATTTTATTTTTTGCCAAATTTGAATATAAAAATAGCTTTCCTCACATTTCTCAATATTAATGGAGGGAAATTGACTGTTCTGCAAATGTGTGTCTTTTTTTTACTTATTAATTCAAAGATGTAAAGTCACGTTTGAGCTCTCTGGTCCACATCCTCTGCACTTCTTGTAAAAATCTCTTACCCTGTTCTTAAGTGTCGGGATCTGTCCCCATCTGGCACTTGCTTAAGAAATCCACTAATTCTCCCGTTTTTAAACATACGACATCAACCGCTCCGAATATCAAAAAAAGCAGAAAAAGTATTCACCGAAAGTAACCCCAAACATGGACAAACTCCAAAATGATCAGTAACCAAGCACATCGCACAGCTCCCCCCCCTGGCCAACGAGTGGTACTGCCTCCAAACGTCTCTACTCTTTCACAGCGATGACGGAGAATTTCGTCCCAGTAATTTTGAGATTTCCAAACTGCGACAAAACAAAGGACAAATCTACAGGTCATTTTTAGAAGCAAAAAAAAGAAAAAAAAAAAAACCCCAAACAATAAAATGTTCTGAAGAGGCTGGATGAGGATGAGGTTAGCGCAAAGATGCTACAAGCTAATTTGACACGTTTTGTTACTGAATATGCTCCGGATAAGTAACACGTGTTTCTAAGATTGTATGGAACGTTTATGACTTTTCGAGTGGTTTTTTTTTTATTCCATTATAACTGAACTAGCATTTTCGACGCTCCAAGTTCCCCCTCCCTTTGCTCTTGCCGCTAAGTCACCCCCCCTTCAGAGCGCCATCACAATAACCAGCGTGCATCCGGCTAATGAAACTACTGCACATCACGTCAGGTTTGTGAAGCTGCTGTGTACAGTTTGGTTCTGTTTTTGTATATTTATGGAGAACTGTCGTGGCAGAGCACGGCACAGGCACAAGCTTGTGGGCGGAGCCTTGAACACGTTTGTACTGCTAACCGCGAGGAGAGATCGCTCAATTACTCAAACACATATGGGTGTCATCTAAAACCTCTTTAGGCATGTTTCTGAGGAGGGGCAATGTTGAAGCACGGTAGAAACTCTCTTTTTGACTAAAGAATTAACTGCAGGCTTCATGGAACAAATTTAAAGCAGCTTATCCCACCTCTCTGCTCCTACAGCCTCATTTAGAACAAAACAGGGCCGAAAATAAAGACAACTTTAACCAAAAATTTACTCCAAATTTACACAAAATATTTAAAATTTCAATGATAAACGGTTTTAACTGCTTCTGTCCAATGTCACAGTGATTTCATGATCAGAATACACACAAAATTAGAGACAAAGCTCTTGTCAACAGCCACAAATCTAGATTCATCTCCTAGTTTCAACTTTAATCAGCAAATCCAAAATAATCCAAAATAATCCAAAATAATCCAAAATAATCCAAAATAATCCAAGCTGCAGAGGCCACTTTATTAGGTACGCTATGGTCATCTGATGGTAGAAATATTTCTGAGGTTCAGAAAGTCCTGGTGCAGTCCTGTTTTAGTCCTGGTACAGTCCTGTTTTAGTCCCGGTGCAGTCCTGTTTTAGTCCCGGTGCAGTCCTGTTTTAGTCCCGGTGCAGTCCTGTTTTAGTCCTGGTGCAGTCCTGTTTTAGTCCTGGTACAGTCCTGTTTTAGTCCTGGTACAGTCCTGTTTTAGTCCTGGTGCAGTCCTGTTTTAGTCCTGGTGCAGTCCTGTTTTAGTCCTGGTGCAGTCCTGTTTTAGTCCTGTTTTAGTCCTGTTTTAGTCCTGTTTTAGTCCTGGTACAGTCCTGTTTTAGTCCTGGTGCAGTCCTGTTTTAGTCCTGTTTTAGTCCTGTTTTAGTCCTGGTACAGTCCTGTTTTAGTCCTGGTACAGTCCTGTTTTAGTCCTGGTGCAGTCCTGTTTTAGTCCTGGTGCAGTCCTGTTTTAGTCCTGGTGCAGTCCTGTTTTAGTCCTGGTACAGTCCTGTTTTAGTCCTGGTACAGTCCTGTTTTAGTCCTGGTGCGGTCCTGTTTTAGTCCTGGTGCAGTCCTGTTTTAGTCCTGTTTTAGTCCTGTTTTAGTCCTGGTGCAGTCCTGTTTTAGTCCTGGTGCAGTCCTGTTTTAGTCCTGTTTTAGTCCTGTTTTAGTCCTGTTTTAGTCCTGGTACAGTCCTGTTTTAGTCCTGGTGCAGTCCTGTTTTAGTCCTGTTTTAGTCCTGTTTTAGTCCTGGTACAGTCCTGTTTTAGTCCTGGTGCAGTCCTGTTTTAGTCCTGGTGCAGTCCTGTTTTAGTCCTGGTGCAGTCCTGTTTTAGTCCTGTTTTAGTCCTGTTTTAGTCCTGGTACAGTCCTGTTTTAGTCCTGGTGCAGTCCTGTTTTAGTCCTGTTTTAGTCCTGTTTTAGTCCTGGTACAGTCCTGTTTTAGTCCTGGTACAGTCCTGTTTTAGTCCTGGTACAGTCCTGTTTTAGTCCTGGTGCGGTCCTGTTTTAGTCCTGTTTTAGTCCTGTTTTAGTCCTGGTGCAGTCCTGTTTTAGTCCTGGTACAGTCCTGTTTTAGTCCTGGTACAGTCCTGTTTTAGTCCTGGTGCGGTCCTGTTTTAGTCCTGTTTTAGTCCTGTTTTAGTCCTGGTGCAGTCCTGTTTTAGTCCTGTTTTAGTCCTGTTTTAGTCCTGGTACAGTCCTGTTTTAGTCCTGGTACAGTCCTGTTTTAGTCCTGGTGCAGTCCTGTTTTAGTCCTGGTACAGTCCTGTTTTAGTCCTGGTGCAGTCCTGTTTTAGTCCTGGTACAGTCCTGTTTTAGTCCTGGTGCAGTCCTGTTTTAGTCCTGGTGCAGTCCTGTTTTAGTCCTGGTACAGTCCTGTTTTAGTCCTGGTGCAGTCCTGTTTTAGTCCTGGTGCAGTCCTGTTTTAGTCCTGGTACAGTCCTGTTTTAGTCCTGGTGCAGTCCTGTTTTAGTCCTGGTACAGTCCTGTTTTAGTCCTGGTGCAGTCCTGTTTTAATCCTGGTGCAGTCCTGTTTTAGTCCTGTTTTAGTCCTGTTTTAGTCCTGGTGCAGTCCTGTTTTAGTCCTGGTGCAGTCCTGTTTTAGTCCTGGTGCAGTCCTGTTTTAGTCCTGGTGCAGTCCTGTTTTAGTCCTGGTGCAGTCCTGTTTTAGTCCTGGTGCAGTCCTGTTTTAGTCCTGGTACAGTCCTGTTTTAGTCCTGGTGCAGTCCTGTTTTAGTCCTGGTGCAGTCCTGTTTTAATCCTGGTGCAGTCCTGTTTTAGTCCTGTTTTAGTCCTGGTGCAGTCCTGTTTTAGTCCTGGTACAGTCCTGTTTTAGTCCTGGTGCAGTCCTGTTTTAGTCCTGGTGCAGTCCTGTTTTAATCCTGGTACAGTCCTGTTTTAGTCCTGGTGCAGTCCTGTTTTAGTCCTGGTGCAGTCCTGTTTTAGTCCTGGTGCAGTCCTGTTTTAGTCCTGGTACAGTCCTGTTTTAGTCCTGGTGCAGTCCTGTTTTAGTCCTGGTACAGTCCTGTTTTAGTCCTGGTGCAGTCCTGTTTTAGTCCTGGTGCAGTCCTGTTTTAGTCCTGGTGCAGTCCTGTTTTAGTCCTGTTTTAGTCCTGTTTTAGTCCTGGTACAGTCCTGTTTTAGTCCTGGTGCAGTCCTGTTTTAATCCTGGTGCAGTCCTGTTTTAGTCCTGGTGCAGTCCTGTTTTAGTCCTGGTACAGTCCTGTTTTAATCCTGGTGCAGTCCTGTTTTAGTCCTGGTGCAGTCCTGTTTTAGTCCTGGTGCAGTCCTGTTTTAGTCCTGGTGCAGTCCTGTTTTAGTCCTGGTACAGTCCTGTTTTAATCCTGGTGCAGTCCTGTTTTAGTCCTGGTGCAGTCCTGTTTTAGTCCTGGTACAGTCCTGTTTTAATCCTGGTGCAGTCCTGTTTTAATCCTGGTGCAGTCCTGTTTTAGTCCTGGTGCAGTCCTGTTTTAATCCTGGTGCAGTCCTGTTTTAGTCCTGTTTTAGTCCTGTTTTAGTCCTGGTGCAGTCCTGTTTTAGTCCTGGTGCAGTCCTGTTTTAATCCTGGTGCAGTCCTGTTTTAGTCCTGTTTTAGTCCTGTTTTAGTCCTGGTGCAGTCCTGTTTTAGTCCTGGTGCAGTCCTGTTTTAGTCCTGGTTCAGTCCTGTTTTAGTCCTGGTGCAGTCCTGTTTTAGTCCTGGTGCAGTCCTGTTTTAGTCCTGGTGCAGTCCTGTTTTAGTCCTGGTACAGTCCTGTTTTAGTCCTGGTACAGTCCTGTTTTAGTCCTGGTACAGTCCTGTTTTAGTCCTGGTGCAGTCCTGTTTTAGTCCTGGTGCAGTCCTGTTTTAGTCCTGGTACAGTCCTGTTTTAGTCCTGGTGCAGTCCTGTTTTAGTCCTGGTGCAGTCCTGTTTTAGTCCTGGTGCAGTCCTGTTTTAGTCCTGGTACAGTCCTGTTTTAGTCCTGGTGCAGTCCTGTTTTAGTCCTGGTGCAGTTCTGGTTTAATCCCAGTTTAAGTTCCAGTTTAAGTCCTGACTGGATCTTACAATTTCTAAAGGTGTTTTAAACCATTTTCCGTCCTGATTTAGACCTGGATAAGTTTAGATGAAATGCTTTAGTCTTGGTTATGTGACCTAGTCCTGGTCCAGTCTGGGTCTAGTTTTGTCCAAGACAAATGTCTTGATTTGTCGAAAGTCCTAATTGACCACAGTCCTGGTCTAGTCCCAGGACTGCGCCTGCAGCAGCTGTCCCTAGTAAAGTGGCGTGGTCAGTACTGGCCGTTCGTGGTCAGCCTTTTCGATGGACAGCAAGTGACACTGTAAAAACTGTAAAAATAGGCGATCTATGGCTTTTTTTTTTTTTAGAGCAGCACGTTTAGCATGTTAGCTTGTCCTTGTTATTAAAATGAAAATAGAAACTCCGTCAAAACAACACACTCTCACATACAACATAATAATAATAGTGATGATTCAATATTGTACTTGCATATATTTATTTTTCCCGAAAATAAAGACGAGAAATCATAATAATCTATGTAGCCCTATTTACAGCGGCGGATTTAGCATACTGCTCCTTATATATTTCTACCTGGTATTTACAGAAGAGCCAGCAGAGGGCGGTACACCTCAACATTGTTCCCAGTCAAAAGGAAAGGGCCGCGTGTTCTGAGGAGGTTTGTATACTGTATACGGAACTGCAACAATTCATGGAATTGCATCATTATTAAAAACGTCATATATGTAGAAAAACAATAAGAGCTTTTGCATCAGTTGTGCACACGTCACACGCACAGAACAGTGTGGGGAATGACGGGCAATTTCAGAAGTTAACATTTAAAATGTCAGATGAATAACCTGAACAATATTAGTGACTAATTGCCTATTAAAAGTCGTCCTTATGTGGACTGTTCAGACTGTAGAAGCCTTCACTCACCAACATATATCATGTGATCAAACTATCGCTAACACAATACTGGCAAATACAAGCATCAGTATCTGAACCTTATTTAGTTTGGCTTTTGGCAGTACTTCACAATATCATGCTAAGTGCTAAAGCCAGTCCACTTTCTGTGACAGGGAGGGCATCTGAATTAGAATAAAATGGTGACAAATCTTGGTTTGAAATTTGGTTTTCAAATTCCACTAAATATATTAGAGTCCAGTGGCTAAGTCCAGTGGAATATTAAAAAATGCACAGACTACTGTTCGTGCTGGTTTCCCTTCAGTCCCTCTTTAGACCTGGTTAGAATCCTGGTTCAGTTCTAAACGACTGGTTTAGTGCCAGTTTTAAACGATTAAACTAGTTTTAGGCATTTGTCTCTCCAGGGTGTCGTTCAGTTTTACTCCCTGTGTGAGTTGGATGTGGCCATGCTTAATGGAGTCTATTAAAAGATGATGCTCGGAAGGGCATCCGTCTTAAAAAGCAGCTGCTAAATCCTAATGCAGTTTACCCAAACCACATAATTAGTAACGATTATCCCAAAAAGGAAATGGCAAAGTAGAATATGGATACACTTTGACATTTTAAATTTAACGACCAAATTCTTCCCCACAAAATTCTCGATTTTGTGAAATGCGCTTGTTTTTTGCAAGTGATGTTTCACCAGTCAGACCTGTGGCATTCGGCCTGTAAAATATGCAAAAGTTTCCAGTTCGAGTTTGGCGTATTAGCCCTTACCATTTCATAATGCTTACAGAGAGATTCCCGGTCTATGTCACTACGTGAGTTAAAGGTGGGTAACAGTGCTGAGCGTTAGAAGTGGAAGAAATGAACCTATTTACACTCATTTCGGATAAAGAAAAGAAAGTAGACAGAAATGATAAAGCAGGATTGATCTGAGTGACAGCTGAGGAGTCGTAGTGTAAAAGTTAGTGGTCACCAAAGCCACACGAAGAGTCCATAAGCAGATTGTGTGAAGGTTGAATGTCAAAAGAAAATTCCCGTTCCTTCATCATGTCGAAAAATGGAAGAGAGCGAACCTTTGGCGACAGGTATTTGAGCCACACAGCCATCGAGCAACAGTACGACCGTAAGGCTGAATATGCACCAAAACCAGGACTAAACCAGGACTAACCCCATACTAAACCAAGAGCAAAACCAGAACTAAAAACAGGTCCAAAACAGGATTCATTTGAGGTTTAAACCGGGTCTATAATGCGGGTCAAAACAACAAACGCTGCAGTTTTGGAGATGTTCTCACTTTTTCTTCTACATATGTAATTTTTGCCAGATTTACTCACTGTTTTACACATTGTCCAGATTAATTCAAACAACTTGTGAATAGTTTTTCCATAAGAGCCCATTGAATAGGTGCAGTGGTGAAGAGCCAGCCTTTCTCCACCTGTCTGTGGTCGTAATACTGTGTCCGATGGCTGTATTCAGCTGTACACAAATGCTGCCTTGAGAATAACATGTAAAAAATAACATCAGAACAGTCGTGTAGGCACTGAAAGTTTAGACGAGCTGAGTGTCATCAGGACTGTGTGGTCCAACTGTAAAATAACGTGTCACACAGCGGCAATCTACAAATACAGTCTCATAATTTAAAAAAAAACAACCCAAAGAGGTAGGATAACAGAATGGCTGAGTGAACTGAGCTATGGAGGTTGTGTGTTGAAACATGGACTTGTACCAAATCCATGTGTTTAATGTCCAGGCATTTGAAGCAGCAGAAGTTGGATTTTAAATACATTAAAATATAAGTAGGCAGAAAATGTATAATATTGATATCATAATAATAATAGTATCTTATAGAACGTTCCCTTGTTCCAGTGGTCCTCAAATGGCCTTAAACTGGGATCCAAATTGAATTTTTTTCAGCAACTATTTCTTTTTGGCAATTTTGGACTTTTTAAATAAAAACGTACGGATGACTATATTAAAAGCCAGTTAGAAAACGTGAGATATTATTTCTAGAAAGGAAGATTTTAACGCCGTCAGAAGGTGTAAAAAATATAATGCAATTTCAAGGGAATAAACAAGGTCAAAACAGTTTTGACTTGTTTTTGGTATTTGCAGGAAAACCAGTTTAAATACAAAAGTGATCCTTCTAAGACTTGATTTCTCATCACTGCAGGACAGGACTAAACAGAAGCGTAATGAGTATGTGACATTATTTTGGAATTTAGAAACTGTTGGAGGAGGAAATGATTATTAAAGGGGGTATTTTACTTCTATGGGGTATTCACTTTTAAGATGTCAGCATATTTAGATTACCGGGTTACCTTTTATTTGAAAATGCGGCAAAAACAACGTATCAACATGTTTTATACTTTTCAGTTTCGTTTTTGATGGTCTGAGTCGCTCCCCCTTCAGAGAGACATGGCAGCACCAGCAGTGCACATCCCACTAATGAAAGTACTGCAGGTTTGTGAAGTCGTAGTGTATTGTTTTGTATGATAATGTACTGATACTGTATATTCATGATAAATTCTGTACATTTCACAGAATCTCACAGCTCCAGAAAGGAGGGTTTGAATAGTGCCCCGGGAGAGATGCTATTTGTGTAAGACCCCCTCTTTAAGTTTGCCATCAGACAGCTAACGTTGGGCAAGAACGAAAAAACTTCAATCAAAAATCCCAAACCAATTACTGATTTGAAAATTGAAATTACAGCACACAGCTGTAACATTCATATAAGTGCTTTAAGTTGATCGAATACAGTTTATACATGCGTTTCACAATATTATCATTTCATGAAACTTTTTTGGGCTGAAATGTGGAACTATTTTCAACCAATTTATGAATTTGTTTCCCGGCCCACCAGTTGAGAACCACTGGTTTTAATCTAACATATCATCAACTCTTTTTCCAACTTTAACCTAATTTCCAAGAAAATTCTCAGACAAGACAAACATAAAAGCTCTATTCCTATATGTCCCCTTCTGTCAGAATGAAATGTTGACTATAAGCAAATGCATGACGTCATCTTTGTCCATCTAAAAGTAGATTCACCTGTTTTTTCAATCGACATAATTCAAAACTGAACCTTTCAACAAAATTCAAAACTCAAATTATTGATTTCATTTGTTGAAAATATTTCAAGAAAGGTTTTGAGCAGATTTTTGTGTTTAAATTGTAATATGTCATTCTTCTTTTAGATAAAGCACTTTTCAGATGAGAGCAGGTCACTGTGCAGGTTTTTTAATGAAAAGAAAATTCCACATAGAAACATGGGTTTCCGTCACGTGTGTTTTTTCTGTTATGGAAGCCGCTTTGAGGACTTTTAACAATAACATTTTTGTCACTTTGAAATCCATGAATACTCCCCCTCATCTGTGAGAATGACGTCATCTGAAAAACACATTTAATTATCGTCAACATTTCAGTATATTTGAGTCTCCATCTTTTTGAATCATATATTTATATTTTTCACTGCTTTCCACACAGCTTGTCTCCTCCTCTGCAGTGAACCGTGTGTCACCTGCCTTTAGCGGCGGCCATCTTAAGATAGGAGGTAGTTTTAGGAGACTTCGCTGCCGAACACCTCAAGCACAAGTGGAGTTAGCTGCATGCTGTGCTCTGGCTGAAAGGACAGCGAGCGGTACTGCTTTGAGTGCTCCTCGTTCAGACTGCGCAGATCCGCAAGCTTCTGGATCATCTTAGCGTAGAGCAGTCTGCCTCCGGGGTGGTGCAGCTGGATGTAGGCCTGTAAGGTCTCAGACAGGCGGTCCTGAAGGGCCTCAATACGGGCGTGATCCTGGACTCCAGGTCGGTCTGAGGAGAAAGGAAGAGAGACAGAGGTGAGGAGGGGGAAGGGAAGCTAGTGAAAGTGTTTGGAGAGCAACAGTATCAAAAAAAAAAAAGCCCAATGCGGCAAATGCGGCTGCTGGGGTTAGTGAAATTGCCAACCAATGTGAAGTTTAGGGGATTGATTCCAGCTCTGACCAAGTCCTGCTGTTGTATCCTTAAGCAAGAAACTTCACCCACCTTGCCTGGTGTGGTCAGTGTGGTGCATGAGTGTTGGTGGGTGGAGGAGGCTCACTTCTCTCAGTCTGACCTCAGTGGAGTGAATGAAGAATGTCGACAGTGCAGCGCTTTGAGATACAGTCGTCCCTCACTATAACGCGGTCCACCTTTCACGACCTTGCCCTTTTTTTTTTTTTCACAGCATATGAACACGTATTGTGTTCTACACCCTGATCGGCTGTTGGCTCAAAGGTGGCATGCTCCTCAGATCCCGGAGTGCTCCCCCCCCACGCTCCTCAGTTTAGATCGTGGAGTGCTCCCCCCCACGCTCCTCAGTTTAGATCGCGGAGTGCCCCCACCCACGCTCCTCAGTTTAGATCGTGGAGTGCTCCCCCCCCCATGCTCCTCAGTTTAGATCGTGGAGTGCTCCCCCCCCACGCTCCTCAGTTTAGATCGTGGAGTGCTCCCCCCCCACGCTCCTCAGTTTAGATCGTGGAGTGCTCCCTCACGCTCCTCAGTTTAGATCCCGGAGTGCTCCCTCACGCTCCTCAGTTTAGATCGTGGAGTGCTCCCCCCCCCCACGCTCCTCAGTTTAGATCGCGGAGTGCTCCCCACGCTCCTCAGTTTAGATTGCGGAGTGCTTCCCCCCACGCTCCTCAGTTTAGATCGCGGAGTGCTCCCCCCCCACGCTCCTCAGTTTAGATCCCAGAGTGCTCCCACCCCCACGCTCCTCAGTTTAGATCGCGCCGTGCTCCCCCCCACGCTCCTCAGTTTAGATCCCGGAGTGCTCCCCCCCCACGCTCCTCAGTTTAGATCGCGGCGTGCTCCCCGCCACGCTCCTCAGTTTAGATCGTGGAGTGCTCCCCCCCCATGCTCCTCAGTTTAGATTGCGGAGTGCTCCCTCACGCTCCTCAGTTTAGATCGTGGAGTGCTCCCTCACGCTCCTCAGTTTAGATCGTGGAGTGCTCCCTCACGCTCCTCAGTTTAGATCGTGGAGTGCTCCCCCCCCACGCTCCTCAGTTTAGATCGCGGAGTGCTCCCTGACAGCAGATGCATGAGTTAATTTCAGTGGATTGGAGTTGGAATGAATCATGTTGGTGTGTTAAGCACATGTGATTTGGTGTAATCTGAAATCACATGTGCTGTTCTAATGACAGGCACCTCATGGCCTCTCTGCATTGTTAATGAGGAGAACGGCAGATGAATGCAAGTGCATAGTTAGTCACAGGTGGAGGAGCAGCACATGTATAAAACATAGACTCTCTCCAAACGCTCTCACATGAAACAAACACTGTTCCATCACATTCAAATGAGGAACCACCATGTTTCTACAGCGAGATTTCCACTGAACCTCACCAAATGGATCCACTGCAGCTCAGGATTTAGAACATAAGCTCAGACATACATTTTAAGGCCCTATATTACACAAAATTGACATGTGAGTTTTAAGCCACGGTTTAATCTCTTCCAAAACAAACCCAAGTTGTTATTTCATTCACCCTTTTTATAAATAATCAATCTAGATCTCCAAAGCTCATTTTGCCATGTTCCATCCTGTGATGTCATGAAGTTGACAGCTATTATACTTTTCGTTCAGTAGAGAGAAGCAATTCCATGGCTAAAATTATACAAATGATTCTAGAAAAGGTGCAAGGTGAAGGTGGAACACAAGGGAGCATTTCCTGTATTACCACATGACATCACAAAGTGGAATAGAGTGTTTTCTGTTTGAGAGTCAGCCTAAATATGCAGGATTTGTGTATTTTTTAAAACCACAACTCCAGGTATGATTATGATGAGGAAACTACATTAGAACATAGAACAGAAAAAAGCCTAATATGGAAAGGAAATATCCCAGTAACGATACACCAATGGTTCCACAGTATCATGTTTAGTAATCTTGTTGCTGGTGTAATGTCCAGTCTTATAATTGGAAGGTCGGTGGTTCAATCACAGCTTTGACCAGTTCATGTGATCACTGAGCAAGACACTTCTCACCTTGTGAAGGGCCACTGGCACATATTCTGGTTCTTTGGTGAAAACAGACCTGTGCCAAGGCCCCAAGCAAACAGTGCCCATCGAAACTGACTGTAGTGTTAGGATGAGTAAAAGCAGCATTTGTATTAATAGTTTGTATTACCTGGGGACAGCAGGCAGATGGCCATCAGCAGAACATGTTCCTCCTCGTGAAGGTTCAGCTTCTTCAGTCCGACCTGAAACTTCACCAGAGGCTCCAGCAGTTCCAAAGTGTGGCCAGCTACAGCAGAGAGAACAGAACATTTTATGTGAATGAGTGTGACCAAAAATATATTGTTTATCCTCCTGAGACCCGAGCTTTTGTCTGGTGTGTATTTTTCATTTCTTCTTGCTATTTGGGATAAGTAGGACCTCCTAAGTAAGTCTTCTGTATGACACCATTGGTTAAAAAATGTAAAAACCTTAAAATGTATAAATAAATTACAAAAAACAAACAAACAGCAATTAGCTGTTTATTTCAAGCCCTAAACCTGCCAAATGTGACGTAGGTCGACCGTGAGCGGGTTGGGGTTCAGTGAGTGAGGTTAAAAACACACAAAAAGGCCTGAAAATGTGGTCCACAGTTTGAATTTTTTCTGGTTTTCAATCGTTACAAAAAAAAGTAGAGGTGCAAAAAGTGGAGACAGGCAGCAGTTTCCCTATAGCAGCAGAAACGTCCAGCAATTTATAACTGTAAACTCATCTAAATATTCCCAAGTTTACCTAACAACAGGTACAATCAATAATATAACACAGTCCCAATGTCTTCAGACGAGGACATGACATTTCCTGAGGCTCTCGTCTGCTGTGGTCAATAAAATGTGTCAGATTTTAATGCCAAATGAAGAGACATTAAGATACATGAAGAGACATTATTGTACAGAAATACATTGGTTTTATTCATACATTTTGCATCTAAACTTTACCATGCAGTTTTTTTTTTACTTTCGGGAGCTGCTGTAGAGGTTTTTAGTTGATTACAGGTGAAAGTTTAAAATAATTGAAAATCATGGTGCTAAGAGGCAAAAATGTAATGTCCTCGTGTGGGGCCACAGGGTCTCAAGAGGATAAGGCGGTAAATGATTCCGTTTGACTGAGTTTGCTAAAGCCCGGTGTTGGACCTTTCGTGACGTCGCTGATCTGGTACTTAAAGTCAGGGGCTCCACAGCTCCAGGACATGTCCTCCAGGTTAAAGCTCTGGTTGGACCGCAGCATGATCACCTCAATGGCACTGGACTTGAGCAGCGCAATCTGGTCCTCTGCTGTCAGCTCTCTGTGAAGACAACACAATACTACTATTACTACTACTATTACTCTGACTGTTACTACAACTATTGCTCTGACTGTTACTACAACTATAGCTCTGACTGTACCCTCTGCGGTCAGCTCTCTGTGAAGACAACACAATACTACTATTACTACTACTATTACTATGACTGTTACTACAACTATAGCTCTGACTGTTACTACAACTATAGCTCTGACTGTACCCTCTGCGGTCAGCTCTCTGTGAAGACAACACAATACTACTATTACTACTACTATTACTATGACTGTTACTACAACTATAGCTCTGACTGTTACTACAACTATAGCTCTGACTGTACCCTCTGCGGTCAGCTCTCTGTGAAGACAACACAATACTACTATTACTACTACTATTACTATGACTGTTACTACAACTATTACTATGATGGTTACTACAACTATAGCTCTGACTGTACCCTCTGCGGTCAGCTCTCTTAGGATAATACATGGAAATATTGCTGCTAATGGTTCTACTACTGCTGTATGAACCACTCCAGTCAGCTCTCTGCCAAGTAAATATACTTACTATACACCAATATATAATAACTAACTTAAATACACACGGGAATACTGGTGCTACTTTTAAGGTAAGGTTTTTTTATTTATTTATTTATTTAAAATAGGGACAAAACACATTAATGAACATATACAAGATAAGTAAATATGTTTGTCAGATTGTAGCCCGGGGCTAATTTCCATCTGCTGTCCCTAGACAGATTGATGTCATCATAAAACAAACACAAACAGTAAAAACAATACACCTAGACAGACAACACAATAACACAAACAGACAGAAAGAAATGGTCCGTCTCAAGATCACAGACTCAGGTCAACTAAAGGAAGTTGGATTATTTGATCAAAATTGCACGCTGCCCTGTTTAATTAAGGTGCCAGTGTATAAGTATTGCACCCAGCCCACTGATAAAATTATTATAGTACATTGCACAACCCTTAAAAAAAAAAACAAGTGCAAGGTGAAATTGCTAAATAACCCGGCTTCTAAAGTGCTATTCTACTTCTATTCTATTCTACTTCTATTCTAATGTATTGCATGTACCCTCAAAGGTAAAATTCTTTAATATATTGCACATTGCCTGTAAGTAAAGTATTAATAAATAATGAATTAATAAATAAATAGCATATTGCACATTCCCCATTGCACATTATAAATGATTATACATGATCACACACCTGTGTTGACCTGAGCCATGTCTTTAAATGGCTTTAAAGTAGTGACGCTGGGGGAGTCTAACTGTGGGTATTAGACTGTTCCACAGAACCCTTATATGAAAACACATTTTGACTGAAAGAGGTTTTTCTGTCAGGCACCTCACAGTCACCTCTGGTTGTGGCCCTGGTGGAGCGACATGTAAGAGTCGACCTGTGCCTAATACAGTCATTGAGTGGGGGTGGAGCTAAACCATGTAAAGTCTTATACATCAAACAGGCATTTCTAAATCTGATAAAATAGAGTGTATTTGGAGAGAACATGGCAGCTGAGGTAAGTAAAGGGTTTCTTGTCCAATATTTTCAAAGCTTTTTTGTAGAGGGACTTTATTGGCCTGACAAAGACCAACTGGTTATACAATAACTAATGTGAGAGAAGATCATACAATGTAAAAACATCACTGCAGCTTCATTAGTTAATGACCTGCGTATTTGATTAAAATTGTATAGATTGTATTTGACTATTCTGGACACCATTTTAACATGGTTTTTGAGTGTAAGTGCAGAGCCCAACATTACTCCCAGATATTTGAACTCCTTCACTCATTTTAATTATTGACTTTTGAAATACACATTTGATCTGACAGTTTTTTTTCTTCTTAAAAAAACAACAAAAAACATACACAGTTTTTTGTGTGTTTAACAGGAGACAGAACCTGGTGAGCCAATTCTCAACATGTGTTAATGCTGATGAGAGAATTTGAGATGCTTCTTCGAAATTTTTCCCACTTGTAAAGAGCACTGCATCGTCTGCATAAAGCTGTATGTCCACATCTTTACAAATGTCCAGAAGGTCATTAATGTAGAGGGAAAATAAAAGGGGACCCAAAATTGACCCTTGGGGAACCCCTAGAGGGCAATCTTGGAAAGAGGACTTCACCCCATTTACCACAGAACACTGTTTTCTATTGGATAAATATGATTCCATCCATTTTATAGTTTGGTTGGAGAAATTGAATGAGGACAGTTTTGATAGTAATACATTATGATTCACAACGTCAATCGCTTTTCTTAAATCTAAATAAACTGCTCCTACATATGTTTTTTTTATCCAAATAACCTTTCACCTTTTCTAAGAATGTTATTGCAGATTCAGTGGAATGTAATGCACGGAAACCAAACTGCATGGGGTGCAAGGGAGACTGGCTGTCATTAATATGTTCAATTAATTGCTTTGCAGCCCACTTTGCAACCACCTTTGGAAAAACTGGTAGTTTGCTGATTGGCCTATAGTTTTTCATGTCAGTTCTGTGCCCGGACTTAAAAATGGGGGTCACAATTGCAGTCTTCCAGGCCTTTGGAACCACAGGGTGTTTTATTGACAAGTTAATCAGATGAGCAATGGGGCATGATAGGGCCACTTCATATTTTTTAAGAAAGCCTATGTCAAGATTGTAATTGTCCTTAGCTTTGCTATTCTTCATTGCATTAATGATGTTAATAACTTCTGATGCTGTTATCTGACTTATGTCAAAAGTTTGTTGTACCATTTTCAGGGCTATAGGAGAACTCAGGAGACTTAAAGCACTTGGACATTTCTTCCACAGATCGTATGAAGGACGGATTTAGCTCATCTGCTAAAACAGCAGGATCATTGTCAAGCTGATTGTTAACCTGTAGTTCTGTGTCTTTGATGTCTTGCTTTTTCTGTCTCATAGTCAGGGCTCTACGCTAACTTGTGCCGCTAAGTTAAAAATTTTAGGAGCACAGAAAAGAAAATGGGGGCACAAGTAGGTTTTCGTTTTGAACGATTATTACAGTGCAGAACTTACGCACACCAACAATGAATAAATTTAATACAAAAAAAAAAAGAATCATGACTGTACTTTTCCTGCATGATCGCAATGTTTTTATAAATATATCTTCATTTTATCTGATTAATATTTAGACATAAAATAAGCCAAACAACACTCTTTTTGGACCCTCACCCACAGTTTAAGAACCTCTTCTTTAAGAGAACTTCCACTGGCACTTTACACAAAACTGTTTTCAAAGTGTAAAAAGTGGGTAGGATTTTTAAACCTGTATTTTCATATTCCTAACTGGAGTTAGTTACATTCTCTTCATGGTTTTAAAGTGGTTTTTAGCCTCTGCACATTTACCAAACTAAACGCACATTGTGACAAACAGATTTATTTGGCATTTTCTTAGGCAAACTTCAGCCCACATATCACCTGCTCTGTGCTGTAGCTCTGCTCTGTGCTGTAGCTCTGCTCTGTGCTGTAGCTCTGCTCTGTGCGAACACGGACATAAAATTAGTATTGGCATATTTGATGTGAGGCGGGTGGACAGGTGGGATGTTTAACCTGCCCTGTGATACACACTGGTACACGAGGGTGTGTGCAGTGGCGGACAAGCCGTGCGCTGGCGGTGCCGCATGGAGTGTCTGCGAGCTCCAGCGCACAGGTCCCGCACACGGTACGAGTTTATTGCCGACAGCAGCGGCAGTAATGAAATATGACCGCACTCAGTATTCAGACCTTGAGTCCGTGACGAGACCGAGTCCAAATGCGCTCAAGTCTAAGACAAGACCAAGAAAAAGCTCTCGCTTTAGCGGAGGAGGAAGTCCAGCGGTGTGGGAGTGTCTACTGTGGTGGGGCAGGTGTGGGTCCTGCTGCAGGGCACTTCACGTTTAAGGGGGCGTGGGTGTGTTTTGAAGGGGAGGTTGTTCGTATGAGTGATATCACCACACACACGAAGCTCATATGTTGGGGTCGTGCTCGGTCGGAGGTGTCGTGCCCGGGCACTGTTCGGTTGCACTCGTGCTGGGCATGTGTGCGGCGCTTTAGGGCCCCTAAAGCGCGGCCGGGCTTGGGCATGGTTCTGAAGTCCTAGTGTGAGTGCGCCCCTAATGTCTAATACATTTAGAACGTTTCACTTGTCACGTTACGTCTGTGCGCAGCTCTCCATATTGTGGCTGCAGAAGCGCTCGCACTGTTTCGGCTGGTTTGTTTTCCTCGTTCGCACGACGAAATATTTACTCGCAAATGCGAGTGAAATGGACGCACTGTAGAGCCCTGCTCATAGTTAGTTTGTTAATATTCTGCCAGATTTGTTTCCCATTCCCTTTTGCATTTTCCATTATTGTGATAAAAAAGTTAGCTCTCCGTAATGTTACTTTATTTCTTATAGATGTACAGTTTAGTCGATCAGTGGTCCATTTAATACATTAATACATCAGTGGTCCATTTAATACATTAATACATCAGTGGTCCATTTAATACATTTTTAAGTAGTTCATCCCTCATTTTCATTAATTTTCAACCATGGAAGAAAGTTGCTATTTTTTTTCCTATTAATTGTGGTTTTAGAAAAGGACTAACTTCCTGAATTTTTTAAAGAAATAATTCTGAACAGGTGTCATTGTCATCAGTTGACAATAGATGTCCCCAATTCAAGTCACTTAATGCTCTTTTTGGTATATATTGAATTTTGAGTGCTTACCGTAAATTCCGGACGACAGAGCGCACCCTATTAAGAGCCGCATGCTCAGATTTATGAAGAAAAATCAATTTTGTAATTATATGAGCCGCACCATATTATAAACCGCTGGCCAAAGACTAGGCGGGGGGTTCGCTTCTGCGTCCCCGCCGCCTGGAGCGCCTCCGGGACGGGCCAGACGCGTCCCCGCTGAACTCTGGGGACGGACTCGCTCACTGGTGACACTTGGGACACACACGCGCCACAGGCACTTACACACCTTCACACACTTGGGACACACACACGCGACATGCACATACACACCTTGGCGCTCTGGGAATAAACCACGGTAGCGATCGCTTTAGCCTTCAGTCTGATTTGTACAGCGGAAACACCGCGGCCGCCTGCTCTTTGCGTGTTAACCCAGTCCTCCAGAAAGTTTTCAAGCTCAGGCCATCTGCTATGGTTACCTCTGAAAGCTCTGGTTGTCTTTTTACACTGGCTCAGTTCTTCTTGCTGGAGCCTCCACCTTCGCACTATCTACTCGTTTATGCCAATTTTACGGGCAGCAGCTCGATTTCCTTCTTTAACTGCCAGAGTGATCGCTTTTAGTTTAAAAGCTGCATCATATGCTTTTCGTCTGGTATTCTCCATGTTGATGAGGGTTAGCAGAAAGACTGAAATAAGGAAGTTGTGATTAATCATACAATTTCATTGGACCTCAGTGAACTACTTATTCATTTTATTGGTCCATGTTTTTCCCGCGATGAAAAAAAAAATAAAAAAGCCGCTTCATATTACGAGCCGCAGTGTTGAAAGTGTAGAAAAAAAGTAGCGGCTTGTGATCCGGAATTTACGGTATTTGAATGATTAGTAATATAATTTTCAAAACATTGTTTACTTAGTTTTCTCAAACAGAAGATTGCGTTATGATCAGAAAGACCAGTCAATAAAGTCTGTGTTTTAGTGATTCTTTCAGGTTTGTTGGAGAAGAGCAGGTCAATTCTGGATGCTGAACGATGAGTGACTCTTGTGGGATGCTGCATTAGCTGGGTGAAATTAAATTGGTCAGTTATTAATTTGAGTTTATCCCTGTCCTTTTGTCATCCCAATTTATATTGAAATCCCCTATTAGAATTATTTATTTTTTGTGGTTGCACATATTTAGGAGGGCTTTGAAATGATCATAAAAGTCTATTTTAGCAGAAGGTTTTCGATAAAGACCGATAACAGTGAGTGACATTTCAGCTGAAAGGAAGATATCTACACCCACACATTCTAACTTGATATTACTAGGCCACACTATTTGGTTACATTTGTATTTATTTGAAACATACAATAACACACCACCTCCGTTACCCTTATCCCTGTCCTTCCTGAAAGTACTGAAGCCTGGTTAGGATATCGCAGAGTCAGGGGAAGAATTGTGTAACCATGTTTCAGAAAGGGCAAAATAGTCAATGTTAGAGTTACATATCAGATGTTCCAACTGTTCACGTTTAGAGACCATACTACGGACATTTAAATGGCCCTCAAATATGGAATCCCCAAAGTAGCAGTAACAACAGTAGTGACATACCCAAGCAGTCCATTTCTCTTTAACAATGGGTCCCAAACAGCTCTTGCATTATTTAATGTATTAAATATTTTTAAGCGCCTATGCCTTTTCATTACTGGATTTCTGTACTTTACCATCGTTGTGACTGAATGTGCATCTGAGGTAACGTTCTCCGCCAGTCCCCCGTACGTTGATCCCCGGTGCGCTGGTCTCCCGCACAGCCACGCTGAACTCGCAGCCGCCGGTGCGCTGGTGGAGGGGGAAGCCTAGGCAACGTTCCTCGCCCGTCCCGGTGAGTTGGACCCCCGCGCGGCTCCACTGAACTCACCGCCGCCGGTGCGCTGGTGGAGGGGGAAGCCTAGGCAACGTTCCTCGCCCGTCCCGGTGAGTTGGACCCCCGC
>CM068346.1:248538-263538 GCA_034769755.1 Odontamblyopus lacepedii | reverse complement strand
TCCCAATTAAACTAGTGCTCATTTTCATCTATAGTAATAAAACAGAAAAAAAAATCCAAGACACTAAAAATCATCCAGAGTGCAGCTTTATCTCGAGGTTTGGGGCAGGTACAAAAGTTCATGGCTCCTGACTCTGAGTAGATTAGTTATATAACGCTCAAGTCTGTTTTTCTTCGTATTTGTTCAGAAACTATGCAGAAAATCTACAGGGCCCCCAACAGAGGAATGCACCGGGTTTACACAAGAACTTCCACCAAGTCACAAATACCAGCACTATTTAGTTTACTACAATGATCCATTTAATACTGAATTTTAGCCTGTTAATTAAAAAAAACAAAGATTAGATTATTCTATTCAAAGATGATGAGGAAGTAAGGACAGAAAACACATTTAAAGCAAAGGATACACAATACTGAATACTTAAATACAACAATAATTTATGTTTAGATTCAATTGTTTCTAATGGTCATTGGTCAGCTTGGGCGTTTTTAAATGGACAGGCCTACAGTCAATCCTCTGTCAGGAAAAGAGTGTGGTCTGAAGCAGACGCATGACTGACGGAGGAAGTATTTCAAAGTTTTGGGTTAAATTACGTCTTTTTTTTTGTTATTGGTGTGACGTCTGTTATCAGCTAAAGAACTAATTCCTTCATTGATAATACCCAGGTTTATACAGCGCTCTGTACCTGAAGCCGGGGATCATTTTGGCAAATCCGATGACCTTCTGGATGCTGTAGGACACCAGGTCGGCCAGGTGGGGCAACATGGAGAAGCTGGAGCCCTCTTCTTCACTGGACTCAGAGCTGCTGCCCTGCTCCTGGTACATCATCAGGAGGTTATTAAAGTTCATCTTCGTGTCCGACTCTGAAACACAGAAACACCACAACATGAGAGGACAGGAAAGAATTTACAATATTAAACATGAAATATGAGGGACACAGCTCAGACTGAATCATGGGCCAGTACGGGATCTTCATCTTTGTCTGTCTGTCATTAGCTCAGGTAAGCGGATAAAGGATTTTTCTTTTATGGCAAAAGGCAATAGCCTATTCAATTGATTCAACTTATAAAATGCTTTTGAAGGGCTTTTAGCCTAGTGTGAGAAGTGCTCCAGTCGGATTAGATCCAAACCCTGACTGACCCAGCGGGAGCAGCTCTGGTTCAGGCCGGGCTCAGATGAGTTGGAGCGGGGAGTGGTTCACAAGTCTCACAATCCAATAGAGCTGAACCTACGTTTTATAATCAACTGAAGATTTATAGTGAATTTTCACGTCGCTATTTTGGCTTTTATATCGCATATCAGCACCTCTGAAGCCTGTTATATCAGTATCACATTGGCCGCAAAAAAAAAAAAAAATCCATATCGGTCAGGCCCTAACCAGTATTTTATATCTGCTTTGTGTTATAGTTCATGAAGGTTTTTTTTTTTTTTTTTGTAAATTAAATGAATGACCAATACTATTAAAGGTGATTAAAGGTGAGGACACATGTAGGACTATGTTAAAGGTGAGTGCTGTTGTACCATTGGTTCATGCGTCACAGTGGTGACGCGGGAGCACCTCAGCTGTTCATAAATGTGCAAGGTGGATTTATTGTCTCGGTGCTGCAGCATTTAAAACAAAGGAACCGAAAGGAATGGTTTGCAGCAGAAGAATGTTTTTTCCTGTATCAGAATTTACCAAACCTTTTCGACAGGGTCCTACTTGGAACAGTTTTGTTACCCAGTTTCTAGTATGGTAGCTAGGTAAAAGTTAGGGAATTAACTCCATGTATGTCACACCTGCTGCCTGTGTCCAATCAGGAAGTAAAACTTCACCCAATTACAAAGCACAAAAAACATGAAATCTTAAATCTAATGATGTTATCTGAAATTAGCAGTCTAACCTGTGTACTGTTTGAGCCTGTTTTTGTAGTTGTAATACGTTCTAAGAAGAAGAAGAAGAAGAAGAAGAAGAAAGCCGCAAGCAGCATGGAACGGCCCTTGCAGGCTGAGCTTCGCGCTCGACCGACCGTGGTGCTGATGAGCCTCTTGTCTCTGTGTGTTTGTGGCTTTGGGCTGAACTTGTCACTAAACACAAAGTCCACACACACTGGAGATGCTGATGTGCCAACATAGACAAATATGGGCACTTTGGGACATCGCCATGGCAACACCGTGCAAAATACAACTTTGGCCTCCCAGACTTTTTTGTTCAGGCTGACCTGAAGAATCACTGTGCCAAATTTCACGTTCTTCAATGAAACTATTAAGCCGTTATATCACTTTGAAATGGATGAAATTGTAGACATTTTCCCCTTAGGATAACATTGGCGCTTTGGCGCATCGCCATGGAAACCCAGTGAAATCTACCATATGGTTGTCATTCACTTTTTTGATCGGGATGACATGAAGAGTCATTGAGCCAAATATGAGAATATTCTGTGAAAGTAAAATATTTTTCATGAATGGGAATTTCTCCTCCTGTGGGCTCACCACCTGCAGAGGGGTTCATAGGGGGTCAGGTGCTATGAGGATTGGGCAGCAAACTGCCCCCGCGACCCAGCCGGATTAAACGGGAGAAGATGGATGGATGGGAATGTATCTGATCTCTCCCATTAGGATAACATTGGAACTTTCGCGCATCACCATGGCAACACGATTAAAAATAACACATGGTTTACATTGGCTTTTTTGATTGAGATGACCTAAAGTAATTTTGGGCAAAATTTGGTACATTTTAGAAAAACTAAAATTTGGTCCTCCATGCAAAATTTTGTTGTGTTCTGTAGGGGGCGCTATCACACCATTTTTATTCATGTTACACTTAGTAGGCTTTGGCAAGAAAGTTTTACAAGTGATTCAAATTTGAGCCCAATCGGACTTTGTATGGCCGAACGGGAGCAAATTTAGACAATGGAAAATTTTTAAAAATCGGAACAAAATTGCGGCTTTGCCGCACGTAAACCGTCACAGTTATCCAAAAAATTCAGCTAACTTTTGATGCTGCGCTTCTCTAGTTGATGTACCACGATTTTCTCCCCTGTGGGCGAAGCGCCTTCAGAGGAGTTCGTTCAAATGTGACGTGAGCGAAAATGCTGACTCCGCGTTTTTAAAATTTCAATCCAAGATGGCCACCTTTCTTTTTTGTCAGGGGGCGTGGCCATAATAATATTTTTTTAAATATGGCCCATGCCTTCGGCCTGGGGGCTTGGATACAGCTTCATGTCAGGAGTGTGTTTGGGGGACAGGAGCTCTTCGCCCATTGACTCAATGTTGACGATGACTTGTTAGCAAGAACAAATATGCATAATATGCAATATGGTTGCTGGGATACTGTTGTTCACGTAGGGGGCGATCTCATCTTCATAATACAATTGACAACGATGAATACCTGGGCGAAAGCAATAGGCCCTACGCCCTGTAGGGGCTCGGGCCTGAAGAAGAAGTTGTTCCACTTTTTTTGGTCGACAAACTATACATGTTCGAAAACCTCTGGTTATGGTGAGGGTTCCTGGTCACTACGGGCGAGTCACGTCGCGTCATTTTAGTTCCCGGCCCCTATGAGCATCGCTATGCGATACTAATAGGGCCTTCGCCAGCCTCTGGCGCTCGGGACTAAAAATACTCAATGATGCAGAGGCTGTGAGGCCCTGTGCATTGTTCTGGTCAGTGTTTAAGTTCTGTTCACTTCCTACAGTTGAGACTCAGTGGTAAAAACAGTAAAGAAAACGGTAACACGTAATGTTCAAAAACAACATGTACAAAACCCACTCACACAGACACGGCGTATGGCTTAAATGTATGGGCGGGGAACAGCGCTCAGAGAGGTCCTGGTGTTCCTCATGTTCACGTAGCAACGAACATTTGTTATTTTAGGCTTAATTAGCCTAATAATTTTATCGCAATAGGCAATAGCCTATTCAATTGATTCAACTTATAAAATGAAGTGCTTTTAGCCTAGTGTAAGAAGTGCTCCAGTCGGATTAGATCCAAACCCAGCCTCCTGACCCAGCGGGAGCAGCTCTGGTTCAGGCCGGGCTCAGATGAGTTGGAGCGGGGAGTGGTTTGGTGCCTCGACCTGAGAAGCTCTTTCCAAGTGTGCGGAGGACGGAGCGCTCAGAACGAGATATAACAAACCAAACTGGATGTGTTGCACCACCTTGGAACCAGCCACAGTCCTCGAGCAGGAGGACCGGAGCAGCCTGCCCCGGCCCGTGCTGCAGTGAGTCCCGAGTCTTTACCGCTGTTGCTGCTGCTGTGACCCGAGCTCAGAGCTTCTGTGGGTTGATGTGCAGGGAGTTGTGTACAAACTTATGGGCTACAGGCTGCTGTTTTATGAGTTCATGAGGATAACTTGAGATGAGGACGGGCATTAGTATATTTTGCATGCGCTATATGACTGGAATTATTTTTAAGCACAATAAATGTTTACATGGTTGAGGAATAATTTAAATCAGATTTAAGAATGGAATAAACCACCCACTTAATTCGGAATTAAGTTTAAATTTGAATAAACTTAAATCCGAATAAATATTAGGAATTAAGTGTTTACATGGTCTTTTTAAATTGGAATTAACTTTTTTCCAAATTAATTTATTTTTAATCAGATTTAAAGGTCTCATGTAAAACGAGGCAAGTATGTCATAAAAGTAATTTATCTCCATGGAGAATGTTACGTAGTATGGTTTCAACTTCCTATTTTCATGGAATCATGAAGTTAACTTTCCACCTACAGAAAGCCACAGAATGTACATCATCTTGCCATCACGGAGAGTATGTTTAGGACATGATAAGAGTGTTTACCTGGAGAGTGACTGAAGGAGTCTGAGGAGGCGTCTGACAGAGAGTGAAGCGAGGCGGCCCGACTGGCACTGCGTGTTACTGGACCATCACGGACCGGAGGCTGCACACCAGACACAACAACATGAGAAGAACATGGCAATAACATGGAAAAAATACAGAAATAGCACAACAAAAACATGGGAAATGGAGTGACACACAGGTCTGAAACATGTGCAGGAGACTAAGGCTGCAATATTAATCATAATCAAAACAAAATCATAATTTCAATGGCCACAATTAGCAAATCAAAGGCTGCAGTTTTTCAAAAGACCATCATTTCCTCTATTAACATCAAAATCTTCCATCTTATTCTGCATTAAAAACTGCTACCCCTGTACAAACATGTTCAGACATGTGATTAGTTTGTCAGTTCATATTTCAGTCTTTTTCTCAATTCTTCAAGACATGTTTACATGGTCTAGAGCAGAATCCTATTATTAAAACATAAATTGTAAATCGAATTGCAATTGCAATGTTTGTCCTAAAAATAGAAAAGAAAATGAGAACAGAAGCGACTGAGAATTCTTAAATGTTTCCTCATGTACAGGGGCTTTGGAGAGACCCCAGTGACTTTAATATGAGGAAACATGAGTCCATTTACAATCAGGGGCCCCCGGTGAGGTAATGTACATGTACCAACACATGTGGGAGTGACTCAGTGACAGGAGCAGACAAAATGCCCATTACACTTGGCTTTCTTCTGTACAGACCTCTGTTTATTTCAGACCGTGGGAGTCTGGGTTGCACTCAGAGGGCTCTACATAAGAAACTCAAGTATGATTATACCAGAAGACCTAATGAACCTATTTGGACAAGGCTGAATGGATTTACAAATGCAGTATGTGGTCTGAGTGATTGGTGGACAGAGGGCGCAGATTGTCAGCCACATTACTGTATGTCTGTTGTGGCAACAGAAGTTACCAAAATCCCCTTCTGACTATCATGTTAATGTTTTTGTTAAAATTTATTCAGGCCATCTCTTCCGGTACGCCGCGCACTCCTCATCTCCTCCGGTACGCCGCGCACTCCTCATCTCCTCCGGTACGCCGCGCACCCCGCATCTCCTCCGGTACGCCGCGCACCCCGCATCTCCTCCGGTACGCCGCGCACCCCTCAACTCCTCTGGTACGCCGCGCACTCCTCATCTCCTCCGGTACGCCAAGACTCCTCATCTCTCCGTACGCCAAGACACCAAGATCTCCTCCGGTACGCGCGCACTCCTCATCTCCTCCGTACGCCGCACTCTCAACTCCTCTGGTACGCCCAAGACTCCTCATCTCCTCCGTACGCCAAGGACTCCTCATCTCCTCCGTACGCGCGCACCCGCATCTCCTCCGTACACCGCGCACCTCATCTCCTCCGTACGCCCAAGACACAGCATCTCTTCCGTACGCCAAGCACTCCTCATCTCCTCCGTACGCCACAAGCACTTTCATCTCCTCCGAACGCCAAGGCACTTCGCATCTCCTCCGTACGCCGCACCCTCATCTCCTCCGTACGCCGCGACTCCTCATCTCCTCCGTATGCGCCGCACTCCTCATCTCCTCCGTACGCCACAGATTCCTCATCTCCTCCGTACGCCACAGACTCCTCATCTCCTCCGTACGCCAAGACACTCATCTCCTCCGTACGCCGCACTCTCATCTCCTCCGTACGCGCGCACTCCTCATCTCCTCCTGTACGCCACAAGACACCTCATCTCCTCCGTACGCCGCGCACTCCTCATCTCCTCCGTACGCCGCACTCCTCATCTCCTCCGTACGCCAAGCACACCTCATCTCCTCCGTACGCCAAGACTCCTCATCTCCTCCGTACGCCGCACTCCTCATCTCCTCCGTACGCCAAGACTCCTCATCTCCTCCGTACGCCAAGACACCTCATCTCCGTACGCTACAAGACTCCTCATCTCCTCCGTACGCCGTGCACCCGCATCTCCTCCGTACGCCGCGACACAGCATCTCCTCCGTACGCCAAGGCACTCTCAACTCCTCTGGTACGCCAAGGCACTCCTCATCTCCTCCGTACGCCGACCTCATCTCCTCCGTACGACGCACCTCATCTCCTCCGTACGCCAAGCGCACCCGCATCTCCTCCGTACGCCCAAGACACAGCATCTCCTCTGGTACGCCAAGACTCTCATCTCCTCCGTACGCCAAGCACCTCATCTCTCCGTACGCCACACTTCGCATCTCCTCCGTACGCCGACTTCATCTCCTCCTCCGTACGCTGCACCTCGCATCTCCTCCGTACGCCACGACACAGCATCTCCTCCGTACGCCGCACTCTCATCTCCTCCGTACGCCACACTCTCATCTCCTCCGTACGCCAAGCACTTCTCATCTCTCTCCGTACGCCAAGCACTCGCATCTCCTCCGTACGCCCCTCATCTCCTCCGTACGCCACGCACTCTCATCTCCTCCGTACACCGCACTTCAGATCTCCTCCGTACGCCCGACTCTCATCTCCTCCGTACGCTACAAGACTCGCATCTCCTCCGTACGCCACGACTCTCATCTCTCCGTACGCCACGACTCCTCATCTCCTCCGTACGCCGATCTCCTCCGTACGCCGACTCCTCATCTCTCCGTACGCCAAGCACTCTCATCTCCTCCGTACGCCGCACTCCTCATCTCTCCTCCGTACGCCAAGACTCCTCATCTCCTCCGTACGCCAAGACTTCGCATCTCCTCCGTACGCCGCACTCCTCATCTCCTCCGTACGCCGCCCACTCTCATCTCTCTTCGTACGCCACAAGACACCTCATCTCTCCGTACGCCGCACTCCTCATCTCCTCCGTACGCCGCGCACTCTCATCTCCTCCGTACGCCAAGACACTCATCTCCTCCGTACGCCACGCACTCCCCTTCATCTCCTCCGTACGCCAGCACTCTCATCTCCCTCCGGTACGCTGCCAAGACTCCTCATCTCCTCCGTACGCCAAGACACTATCTCCGTACGCCACAAGATTCCTTTATCTCCTCCGGTACGCTGCACCCTGATCTCCTCCGTACGCCACAAGACACAGCATCTCCTCCGTACGCCAAGCACTTCTAACTCCTCTGGTACGCCACAAGACTCTCATCTCCCTCCGTACGCCACAGACCTGCATCTCCTCCGTACGACAAGCAAGCACCCTTTCATCTCCTCCGGTACGCCAAGACTCCTCGCATCTCCTCCGGTACGCCAAGCAAGACACAGCATCTCCTTCTGGTACGCCAAGGCACTCCTCATCTCCTCCGGTACGCTACAAGACCTCATCTCCTCCGTACGCTACAAGCACTCGCAGATCTCCTCCGTACGCCAAGCACTCCTCATCTCCTCCGTACGCCAAGGCACTCGCATCTCCTCCGTACGCCACAAGACACAGCATCTCCTCCGTACGCCAAGCACTCTCATCTCCTCCGTACGCCACAAGGACTCTCATCTCCTCCGTACGCCAAGGCACTCTCATCTCTCTCCGTACGCCAAGACCTTCGATCTCTCCTCCGTACGCCGCAAGACCTCATCTCCTCCGTACGCCACAAGACTCTCATCTCCTCCGTACACCAAGCTGCACTCGCATCTCCTCCGGTACGCTGCAAGACTCCTCATCTCCTCCGTACGCCACAAGACTCCCAGATCTCCTCCGTACGCCTACAAGACTCTCATCTCCTCCGTACGCCGCGCACTCCTCATCTCCTCCGTACGCTACAAGACTTCGCATTCTCCGTACGCCGCAAGCACTCTCATCTCCTCCGTACGCCACAAGCACTTCTCATCTCTCCGGTACGCCACACTCTCATCTCTCCGGTACGCTACAAGACTCCTTCATCTCCTCCGTACGCCAAGGCACTCTATCTCTCTCCGTACACCGCTGCACTCCCAGATCTCCTCCGTACGCTACAAGACTCCTCATCTCCCTCCGTACGCCACAGACTTCAGATCTCTCCGGTACGCCAGACTCTCATCTCCTCCGTACGCCAAGCAAGACTTCCTCATCTCCTCCGTACGCCCACTCTCATCTCCTTCGTACGCTACAAGACACCTCATCTCCTCCGTACGCCGTGACACTTCCTCATCTCTCCGTACGCCGCACTCTCATCTCTCCGTACGCCAAGACACCTCATCTCCCTCCGTACGCTACAAGACTCCTCATCTCTCTCCGTACGCCCAAGACTCCTCATCTCCTCCGTACGCCCAAGACTTCATCTCCTCCGGTACGCCACAAGACACTCATCTCCGTACGCCAAGACTTCCTCATCTCCTCCGTACGCCAGGCACTCCCAGATCTCCTCCGTACGCTACAAGACACAGCATCTTCCTCCGCATACGCTGCACTCAACTCCTCTTGGTACGCCGCAGACTCTCATCTCCTCCGTACGCCAAGGCACTTCAGATTCTCCGTACGACAAGCAAGCACTCTCATCTCTCCGTACGCTACAAGACCCTGCATTCTCTCCGTACGCCATGACACAGCATCTCTTTCTGGTACGCCAAGGCGACTCTCATCTCCTCCGTACGCTACAAGCACCCTCATCTCCTCCGTACGCCAAGGCACTTCCCCGTGATCTCCCTCCGTACGCCGACTCTCATCTCTCCGTACGCCAAGGCACTTCAGATCTCTCTCCGTACGCTCGCAAGACACAGCATCTCCTCCGTACGCCAAGACTCCTCATCTCCTCCGTACGCCAAGACTTCCTCATCTCTCCGTACGCCAAGGCACTCTCATCTCCTCCGTACGCCAAGGCACTCGCGATCTCCTCCGTACGCCACAAGCACTTCTCATCTCCTCCGTACGCCAAGCACTTCATCTCCTCCGTACACCACAGACTCGTGATTCCTCCGTACGGGCTCGCCACAGACTCTCATCTCCTCCGTACGCCAAGACTCCCCAGATCTCCTCCGGGTACGCCACAGACTCTCATCTCCTCCGATGCGCCCGCACTCCTCATCTCCTCCGTACGCCAAGACCTCGCATCTCCTCCGGTACGCCGCGCACTCCTCATCTCCTCCGGTACGCCGCGCACCCCTCATCTCCTCCGGTACGCCGCGCACTCCTCATCTCCTCCGGTACGCCGCGCACTCCTCATCTCCTCCGGTACGCCGCGCACCCCGCATCTCCTCCGGTACGCCGCGCACTCCTCATCTCCTCCGGTACGCCGCCCACTCCTCATCTCCTTCGGTACGCCGCGCACACCTCATCTCCTCCGGTACGCCGCGTACCCCTCAACTCCTCCGGTACACCGCGCACCCCTCATCTCCTCCGGTACGCTGCGCACTCGCGTACGCTGCGTGGACCGCACTTCCTCCTGTGCGCCTCTAAACCAGAACTAACATCAGGACTAAAACCAGGTCTAAACCATGTCTAAAACAGGTCTAAACCAGGTCTAATCCAAGTGTAAAACAGATCTAAAACCAGGTCTAATCCAGGTCTAAAACCAAACAAGAATTTGCAGGAGTTGGTTGCTACATTCATGTAGTTTTAAAAATCATGACAATATCAAGTAATCCAAAGTATTCAGATTACGTTACTCACTTTAAGTAATTTAATGGATTACGTCACAAACTACATTTTGGGGAATGTAATCTGTAATCTGTAGGGGATTACATTTTAAAAGTAACCTTATCCACACTGATGCCACAACATCTAAACAGAAAGCCCCGTACATTACATCAAGTGGAAAAGAAACCGCGAGGTAACTCAACCTTAGCCCAGCGATAATTACGTTTTTCATGTCCAAAAGACGTGTATCTGTCAATGCACGTGGTGTGTACTTAACGTGTGCAAATTAGACATGACATTAACAAACGATTACTCAAACAAAATAATCAACAGAATAATCGATTACTGTAATAATCAATAGCTGCAGCCCTAATCGCGGCGTGCGGTTGGTATAAGGTGGTAAAATGCTGTAAATTCCACTGGTACTTGGTAATACTCTTTATATAAAAATAATATAAACAGATGGTTTCTGATCATACCCTGAACCTGCTGAAGTCGGAGTAGGAGTCGTCGTAGGTCTTGTGGTGCGCCTCCACCAGAGTGGCGATCACCTGACTCTGTTCGTCCGTGAGCCTGGGCCGGCGAGCCTCTTTCTGGGCCTCACGCTGAGCCTCCTCCTCCTTCCTCCTCTGGATCAGGTCCTTCTTCCTCTGCACCTCCTCATCTGTCAGGATAACTGAGAGGAAAGATGTAAACATATTTAAGGAGAAAAAGAAGCATGAAAGACGCAGAATTTGACCTGCTTTTAACAATACATTGTGGCCAAATCTCATCTGAGCCCTGAAGCTAAGCAGGACTGGACATGATTAGTACTCGGATAGGAGACCGCTGGGAATTCCAGGTCTCACAGTGAAGCAGCAGTGGCTCTAGTGGAAACTGTTGTTGTGTCCTTGTATGCCTAGTATGAATGTGGTGTGTGCATGAGTGTTGGTGGTGCTTGTAGGGGCTGATGGTGCAGACTGGGAGCCACGCTTTCATCATTCCGCTCCAGGGCAGCTGTGGACTAAATGGAAAATGCATGAAATTGTAAAGTGATTTTAAGCATTTAGAAAAGAGCTACGTAAGACTAATACATTATTATTATCATTACAAATCTCAACTTGCACAGTGTAACCTTTATGGTGTATATTCTCCAAGGATCACCCACAGGTCTCCAACAGGAGTTAAATATATTTAATGCATAATTAGGAACATTTGAGGGAAATCAAAAACGTTTACATAAAGGCCAGCAGGTGGCAGACTCTCCACAGGAAAAGTGACATAGTGCAGTTTTAAGTGCTCTGAGGTAAAGTGTCCGGTGGGCTGTCAGATAGGGTCTGTAGGGAGAGTGGAAGGGTCCATGGAGCAGAATACAGCTCTTTGTCGTGATGGGGTATTGTTTGAACTGAAGTAAAGTCCAGAGACAGAGAGATTCAACAACAACAGTCAGCTTCAGTTTCAGCTGGAGTTCACACTGAGAGAAAAACAACATGGACCTATAAACAAGCGGTGGGCGCATCCGGTTTCAACACAGCATCTAGAGCCTATTAATAAACAATATCAAAACAAATGCTGTAATCAGCATGGCTGTTGTTCTGTACTGTTGATTATTTCAATTATAGATCTGCAATATAAAAAACATCACTGGTAGATCCATCGACACCCTGGTTAGCGGTGCCATTCCAGCTCCCACAAATGAATACTGTCATTGTATCCTTGGGCAAGACACTTTCCACCTCACCTCCAGTATCTGTGTACACTGGTGTATGACTGTGTGTGTGAATGGGTGAGGGTTGCTGGATGTAAACTTCTTTGAGTGCCTTGAATGTCGAAAAGCATAAAATGTATGTGTGTTTTACGAGAATAGACAATATATCTGCCAATATGAGGTGCAGGTTATGACTACAGTTATGTTAATGATAAGTAGAGGATACAAGGCCAAGTCTGGACATCTAATAAGGCAACATTAGCGCTGGCAACATGGTGGCTAAGGTTCCACGTTCAACTTTCAAGTCACCAGTAAAGGATGGTTCATGCAGAGAACACATTTCCCTATGCACAATAAAGGCTAACATTTTTAATAATATTAAGGGGGTCATCATATTACATTATGTCAGTTATGATTATAATATGGACATGGTCAACAAAATAGAAAGACAAGTTAGTAGTAGTATGTGTTAATCAGTCTAAGTAGCAGCTAGTAGTTAGTATAAATAGCAGCATTGTAGTAACCTAAAGCTGATGAACTCGGTGAAGGAGCAAAGACCCAAAGAGACTTGACCTGAGCTCAAACATTACATAATATTTACAGGAGCCCCTCAGCACACGGCCCCAACTCATGTTTAAATAACAAAAAGAGATGACACCTTTCACCACTGTAGGGTTGGCTTTTAGAGAGAGACCAGTGGTGTGGTTTAACAATCTAAACCCTTATTCAACAATAAGAATAATACCCGACACTTTTTCACTTCACAGTCTGAGGTGGTCAGTTACTATTGTAGCCACAGCTGTCCTGTAACAGACTGACAGAAGTGATGCTGCCAATCCACCCCTCAGACCACCACCAACACATACATGCCACATTCATATGATACATGGTGGGCAAGTGTCTTGCCTAAGAACACAACAGTTTCCACTGGTCTCCAGCCACTGTAATTTCAATAATTTGGTCTAATCCTCCTCTGATGCTATTCATTAGGGATGATTAGTCGATTAATTGTTAATTGATCATTAAGAATTTTGTCAATCACATTCATTTTTTTTGACAAACCGAATGTAGGTTGCTGTGTGTAAGGTAACGTAAAGAGTCGAAGCTGCGTTTCACAGCGCAAACACTGGAGTTGCGGCCCCACAGTTCCACATCTCAGCTATGGCCCCTTGGAGATCACTATATCCCCCAATGAGTACGTTTAGCTGCACATCAGTATCCCAGCTATGATCAGTTTTGTTGAGTGTCCCGGTTTCACATGTATACGCAGTATCTCCAACATAACATACGCACAGAACAGACTCACCGGCCTCATCACATCTGTCACAGAAAGAACGCTCATATAATCCACCGAGTCATGTCCTTTAGTCCAACCGAAGATGACCACATCAGTGCACAAAGAAAGAGCTGCATTTTTCGCTTACGCCAATGAGCCATGTGGTTTTAAGTTTCGTTTCCGTAAGACGTAAACAAATGTGCGCAAAGCTGCATTAAACACATTCTAATCTCACACGGGCTGATGTGGCTCTATAGTGGTGATGGTTTATATGTTGTAAAGTTGAGTTTATTTATGCAGATTAGTAATAGTAATAATAGTTATGATAATTTTAATCTAAAATGTTAATGATTAATCGAAAATCGATTGTTAATTTTCCCAACGATTGATTAAGAAAATTTAATCGAATGCCCATCCCTACTATTCGCACATTTTATATATATATACATATATATATATATATACATATATACATATATATATATATATATATATATATATATATATATATATATATGTTTTATTTTCACAACAGGTATATATTTGTATTGTACTCACACTCCTTCATCATGCCTATGTCCACACAGCGCTTGAGTCTGCAGGCCTGACAGTGTCTCCTGTTGTCCTTGGTGATGGTGCAGCTTCCGTTAAAAGGACAGGTGAACGAGGCTTTCCTCTTCATACTGCGCCTGCACAAAAACAACACTAAGCATCAGAATATATATATGTTATGGACACAGTCAGGCATATATCTGTCTATAAGCCTATGTTTAAAAAATGTCTTTACTGTTATTATAGCAGGCAAGATTTGTTCACTGTGCGCACAAAGAGATCGTACCAATCACGTATTTCAGAACAGGTGAACTACAGGTTAGAAGCATTTACACATTAGATGCAGTAAGCCAGTAATTTCATTCTTTGCCCTTTGCAAATTGCAACTACATTTATGCATTTCATGTTTATGAATAAATTTGATTATGCATATGCACGTAAAAGTCATGGTTTTCTTCTATATGTCTCAATGGCACATTCAGTGGAGCAGATTGAAGTTAAAAACGTGAGAATGAGCCTGATGAATGCAGGAAATGAGCTTTAAAAACACAGAGGAGACAAAAAAGGTTTAAACATTTTTGTCTCCTCTGTGTTCTTAGCAAATAAAAGTGGATTTTGACATTAATTTGGTTAACAAATAAGGTAGACTTTTAATCACTGCTGCTGAGTTTGCTCCAAAACACCCTTAATCCTGGCTCCAAAGAGATAGATCCTCTGTGCCCGAAGAACAACAGGTTCGCCCAACCCCGCTTGCCTTGTTAAAGTGTCAATTTTGTTAAAAGACCAATTTATCGAATCCATTATTAATTTAATTTTGGAGAATAAAGCGGAGAGAGTCGAGGAATAACACACATTAGACAAGACGAGACATAGAAGCAAAGCAGGAACGATAAGGAGCAGGAGAGGAGAGAAAAAGTGTTCACCCTCGTCAGGAGCCAGAAAGACTAGCACTACAGGGCTGAAACGATTCATCGATTAGAAAAATGCATCGATTATTTTTTTTTTTTTGCCTCGATGCTTCATTTTATTTTCATACGCTCTGCGATGGCCGGAACCTTCTGCGGTAGAGGTAAAGTTTCCGCATGACCACTGCACTTCACTGTACACAAAACAGCGCGGCGCCCATGGATGTATAATAAGAGGGTAAACTTCATCTCCTCCGGTACGCCGCGCACTCCTCAT
>CM068346.1:146038-243538 GCA_034769755.1 Odontamblyopus lacepedii | reverse complement strand
GAAAAAAAATATTATTATGGCCACGCCCCCTGACAAACCAGAAGGCGGCCATCTTGGATTGAAATAAAAAAGTTGCTGAGTCAGCATTTTCGCTCACGTCGCATTTGAACGAACTCCTCTGAAGGCGCTTCACTCACTGGGGTGAAAATCGTCGTACATCAACTAGAGAAGTGGGGCATCAAACGATAGCTGAATTTTTTTCATGACTGTCACGGTTTACGCGCGGCAAAGCCGCAAAATTTGTTCAGATTTTTTGCAATTTTCCAATGTCAAAATGTCCTCCCGTTCGGCCATACAAAGTCCGATTGAGCTCAAATTTGAATCAGTTGGTGTGATAGCGCCCCCTGCAGGAAACAATCAAATTTTGCATGGACGGTCAAAATTTTAGTTTTTAGAAAATGTACCAAATTTTGTACAAAATTACTTTGGGTCATCTCAATCAAAAAAGCCAATGTAAACCATAAGGTATTTTTAACCGTGTTGCCATGGTGATGCGTGAAAGCTCCAATGTTATCCTAATGGGAAATATCAGATAAATTCCCATTCGTGACAAATATTTTACTTTCACTGAATATTCTCTAATTTGGCTCAATGACTCTTCATGTCATCCCGATCAAAAAAGTGAATGACAACCATATGGTATATTTCACTGGGTTGCCATGGCGATGCGCCAAAGCCTGCATGTTATCCGAATGGGAAAATTTCTACAATTTATTACTTTTCAAAGTGATGTAACGGCTTAATAGTTTTATTGAAGAACATGAAATTTGGCACAGTGATTCTTCAAGTCAGCCCGAACAAAAAAGTCTGGAGGGCCAAAGTTGTATTTTGCACGGTGTTGCCATGGCGATGTCCCAAATTGTCCATGTTTGTCTATGTTAGCACAGCAGCATCTCCAGTGTGTGTGGACTTTATGTTTTTAGTGACAAGTTCAGCCCAAAGCCACAAAAACACAGAGACAAGAGGCTCATCAGCGCCACCCGGGGGAGCGTCAGCACCACCCGGGGGAGCGCTGGGTCGACCGAATGCGACGCGTGGCCTGCGAGGGCCGTTCGATGCCGCTTGCAGCTTTAATTTTAATTGTTATTGACTGACTTATTTTGGTTACTACTTATTTAGCTTCCATGTCTTGTGATTGTGTGTGTGTTTGTGTGTGTGTGTGTGGTTTATGTATTATCCAAAAATGTTTGTAATGAATTTGAGGAGACCCCAGGAAGAATAGATATTGATATTTCAGTAGCTAATGGGCATCTAACTAAACTAAACTAAACTAAACTAAACTAAACTAAACTAAACTAAACTAAACTAAACTAAACTAAACTAAACTAAACTAAACTAAACTAAACTAAACATGCTGTATGGAGGTGCAAGTGGACGTGCTGCTGAGGTGCTTCAGAGGTCCAAATGTCAGAGTGAGCCTTTTCTCTTAATAAATAAATAGTCTCTGTGCAGCATTCAAAGGCGCTGACCACAGCAGAGCTCCTGTCCTCGTGTGAATGTCCCACATTAAGACCAGTCCCACACTGCAGCTGGACCGTGTGCAGTCTGAATGAAACCATCATAATTACTGTATGGACTTTTGTATTGGACTATTGTCCAATCTTTCATATACTCAATGATAGTGTTGGGGTCAATATTTAACATGTGTACACTTTCTTAGTATTACTGTTTTTTATTTTTATTTTAATTAATCATGGCATTTATATAGCACCTTTAAAGAGATGTGACAAGATCAGGCTTTGACAAGCCGGTATGGTTACCGTATTTTCCGGACTATAGAGCGCACCGGTATATAAGCCGCATCCACTCTATTTTTAAAAAAAATTAAGAAAAAAGTTAGACAAGCCGCAACCGGGCTATAAGCCGCTGATCTCCATGTTGAAAAATGAGATATTTACTGCATATACAGAATGATTTTGTACTGTAAATGTATTTTTATGTACCTGAACAGATTCTTTCTGAACAGTGCCTTTTAACACGGCAGTAACTGTGCTGATTAAAACAGGTCAAAAACAGAAAAGAACCGGTAATTGACCTTCATTTCTCCTGTGCAGTGAAACCACAAGTCACTTTAATCATCTCCGCTGAAATTGATGCCGAGCTTACAGCAGCAGCACGGCAGAGGTCTGAGCAGGACAGAATTTTCAGTCCCACTCCCGCCCGCTCCCGCGTTGTGCGGTCGTATTATACATCCATGGTCCTGCGCCGCACTGTTTTGTGTTGGTCCCGTGGGTCCCGCGGGTGCAGGGCTCTACAGCGGTTTCCTTCCTGGAGCAAGATCGATGCCTTCAACTTAAAACTTGCATCATACAAACTCCTTCGTGCTTTTCATGATGAAGGGGCGAGGATTTGAAAATAATTACCAGTTAGTAATTTGTCGTGCGTGTTATATCTGCTAAATAAAAAGTAGCGTATTCTTCTTTGCATTAATTTTCCGTCTATCTTGTTTTTGAAATTCCAGTTAGAGCGCCCCTAGTGGTGGAAGAAAAATCCACAGATTAGCTGCTCCGTTCTAAAAGCCGCATGGTTCAAAGCCTGGGAAAAAAGTAGCGGCTTATAGTCCGGAAAATACGGTATACAGTGTGTTTAAACTATAAAGAATTTATCACTTCAATGACTCATTACAGATGCAGTACTTTAGTGTTTCATTCTGCTATTTATACATTCAAGCTCATGATTTTTTTTTATAGTATTTTATATTTAGAACATTTTTTGTGGTTTAAATCTGCTCTTGGGTTATTGTGTCAATGGCATCAATTAGTTTCAATATTATCGTTTACTTCAGCATTATATCACACTTCAGAATTTGTTATCCTGACAGGCCAAGTCTGAGTGAGGCATATAACACATGCAAAAAGACCTTTTTATAATCAAACATTCAAGTTCAGATGGGGTAAAATAGATTAATAGGTTAGGATCTAGAGCTGCAAGGTTAGATGGCAGTCAAATTGAAATCACTATATGAATGGATGCAATTGGCAAATCACAAAGCCTGTAGATTATCGTTCCCAAATCCTTATTAGGATCCAGGAAATGTAATTTCCTCCAAAGGCATGGAAACCCAACATGTGTGTATGTGAGTGGGAGGTATGGTTTGTAGTTCACTGAGAGACTGAGGATGGGACAATGTGTTTGCTGATGTCTATGTTAGATGATGTTTCCATGTTGTTCACTGTGAAGCCCATTGGGGCAACTCTTGTTGTGATTCTGGGCTATAGAAATAAAACTGAATTGAATTGAATAGTTCATTTTCATAGAGCTCCATTAGACTCCACACACATTCAAAAGCAGAGGGATAATAACAGGTCGATACAGCACAGTGTGGGTCACCGAGATGAGCCTGCTCCTCCTACATGTGTTTATGCTACAAAGGCCGGATAATCATGTAAACTATACAGAGTCACATGAAGGAGAAAGTATGCAATTTGCAAAAGGCTTTATAAAGAAAAAAACATGCCTATAAATTAAAAGTGAGGACAGAATCATACCAGCTCAGATTACAATGTATTTAAAGGCTTTAAAGTTTACTCCAAGCTAGTGCGGTTATGATACTAACATTTCAAAGGGATAAACTTGATACTCAATTCCGATTCTGATACCACATTATTAAAAAATAAACACTTTATTTACAGAGTAGAATGTGACCATGTGTCCTTATATGTGTGTAATCCCTCAGTGGTCAAGGTAGGTTCTAGTGGTCCATGGGCAGATACTAGTCTATGTGCTCTTATACTTCTTCTGATACAGCTCAAGATCATTCTAAAGACAGGAAAGGTTCTGCCGTCTCCTGTCAACAGGGCTCTACGCTAGGGCTGCAGCTATCGATTATTACAGTAATACAGTAGTCGATTATTTTGTTCGAATAATCGAGTAATCGTTTGTTATTGTCAGGGCTCTACAGTGCGCCCATTTCACTCGCATTTGCGAGTAAATATTTCGTCATGCGAACGAGGAAAATAAAACAGTCGCACCAGTGCGAGTGCTTCTGCAGCCACAGTAAGGAGAGCTGCGCACAGACGTAACGTGAAAAGTTAAACATTCTTAATGTATCAAACATAAGGGGCGCACTCACACTAGGACTTTAGAATCGTGCCCAAGCCTGGATCGCCCCTAAAGCACCGCACGCGTGCCCAGCGCGAGCGCTGACCCCAGCGTACGAGCTCCGCGTGTGCGCCGATATCACTCATACGAACAAACTCCGCTTCAAAACACACCCACGCCCCCTTCAACGAGGAGCGCCCCGCAGCAGGACCCACACCTGTCCCACCACTCAGTAAACACCCCCACGCCGCTGGACTTCCTTCTCCGCTAAAGCGAGAGCTTTGTCTTGGTCTTGTCTCGGACTCGAGCGCATTTGGACTCGGTCTTATCATGGACTCAAGGTCTGAATACTGAGTGTGATCATATTTCATTACGGCCGCTGCAATAAACTTGTACCGGTGTGCGTGACCACGCGGGACGTCCCTCTGCGGCCTGTGCACTGGAGCCCGCAGACACTGTGCGGCCCGTCAGCACAGGCTCCGCAGCGCGCGGCTTGTCCACAGCGCGCACCCTTGTGTAACAACGTGCGTCACAGGGCAGGTATCCCACCTATCCTTCCGCCTCACGTTAAATACGCCAATACTAATTTTCTGTCAGTATCCGCACAGAGCAGACCCACAGCACAGAGCAGGCGATATGTGGGCTGAAGTTTGCCTAAGAAAATGCCAAATAACTCTGTCACAATGTGCGTTTAGTTTGGTAAATGTGCAGAGGCTAAAAACCACTGTAAAACCAGCAAGAGAAAGTAACTTCACCTAGGAATTTGAAAATACAGGTTTAAAAATCTTACCTATGTTTTTCACTTTGAAGCAGTTTTGTGTAAAGTGCCAGTGGAAGTTCTCTTAAAGAAGAGATTCTTAAACTGTGGTGAAGGTCCAAAAAGGGCCACAGAGTGTTCAAGTGCAGTACAGTTTGTTTGGCTTATTTTGAATCTAAATATTAATCAGATAAAATGAAGATATATTTATAAAAACACTGCAATCATGCAGGAAAAGTACAGTCATAATTCTTTTGTTTTTTGTATTAAATTCATTCAAATAAGTTGGTGTCTTAAGTTCTGCACTGTAATAATCGTTCGAAATGAAAACCTACTTGTGCCCCCATTTTTTTTTCTGTGCTCCTAAAATTTTTAACTTAGGGGCACATGTGCTCCTGAAAAAAAAAGTTAGCGTAGAGCCCTGGTTATTGTCGTGTCTACTTTGCACATGTTAAGTCCACACCACCTGCACTGACAGATACACGTCTTTTGGACATGAAAAACACAATTATCGCTGGGCTCAGGTCGACTCACCTCACGGTTTCTTTTCCACTTGATGTAATGTACGGTTCTGTTTAGATGTTGTAGCATCAGTGTGGATAAGGTGACTTTTAAAATGTAATCCCCTACAGATTACAGATTACATTCCCCAAAATGTAGTTTGTGACGTAATCAATTAAATTACTTAAAGTGAGTAACGTAATCTGAATACTTTGGATTACTTGATATTGTCATGATTTTTAAAACTACATAAATGTAGCAACCAACTCCTGCAAATTCTTGTTTGGTTTTAGACCTGGTTTAGTCCTGGTGTGAGTTCTGGCGCGGTCCACGGAGTGTACGCGACAAGACACAATCCACGTGCAGAGTGCGCGGCGTACCGAAAATGCGGGGTGCGCGGCGGACCGGACCGTACAGCGCACGAGGAGGTTCTGCTCTTATTACACATCCATTATACATCCATGGGCGCCGCGCTGTTGTGTGTACAGTGAAGTGCAGTGGTCGTGCGGAAACTTTACCTCTACCACAAAAGGTTCCGGCCATCGCCGAGCGTATGAAAATAAAACGAAGCATCGAGGCAAAAAAAAATAATCGATGCATTTTTCTAATCGATTTAATCGATTAACTCGATGAATCGTTTCAGCCCTACTCTACGCTAACTTTTGTTTTCAGGAGCACATGTGCCGCTAAATTAAAAATTTTAGGAGCACAGAAAAAAAATGGGGGCACAAGTAGGTTTTCGTTCTGAACGATTATTACAGTGCAGAACTTACGCACACCAACACCAACAATGAATAAATTTAATACAAAAAAATGAAAAATCATGACTGTACTTTTCCTGCATGATCGCAATGTTTTTATAAATATATCTTCATTTTATCTGATTAATATTTAGACATAAAATAAGCCAAACAACACTCTTTTCGGACCCTCACCCACAGTTTAAGAACCTCTTCTTTAACAGAACTTCCACTGGCGCTTTACAGAAAACTGTTTTCAAAGTGTAAAAAGTGGGTAGGATTTTTAAACCTCCATCCATCCATCCATCCATCCATCCATCTTCTCCCGCTTAATCCAGCTGGGTCGCGGGGGCAGCTTGCTGCCCAATACTCATAGCACCTGACCCCCTATGAACCCCTCTGCAGGTGATGAGCCCACAGGAGGGTGGACAACATGGTCCTTGATGTTAGTTCATAGGGGTGCGGGCATATTTTAGGTTGATTTTTAAACCTGTATTTTCAAATTCCTAACTGGAGTTACTTTCTCTTACTGGTTTTAAAGTGGTTTTTAGCCTCTGCACATTTACCAAACTAAACGCACACTGTGACAAACAGATTTATTTGGCATTTTCTTAGTCAAACTTCAGCCCACATATCACCTGCTCTGTGCTGTAGCTCTGCTCTGTGCTGTAGCTCTGCTCTGTGCTGTAGCTCTGCTCTGTGCGAACACGGACATAAAATTAGTATTGGTGTATTTGATGTGAGGCGGGTGGACAGGTGGGATGTTTAACCTGCCCTGTGATACACACTGGTACACGAGGGTGTGTGCAGTGGCGGACAAGCCGTGCGCTGGCGGTGCCGCATGGAGTGTCTGCGGGCTCCAGCGCACAGGTCCCGCACACGGTACGAGTTTATTGCCGATAGCAGCGGCAGTAATGAAATATGACCGCACTCAGTATTCAGACCTTGAGTCCGTGACGAGACCGAGTCCAAATGTGCTCAAGTCTAAGACAAGACCAAGAAAAAGCTCTCGCTTTAGCGGAGGAGGAAGTCCAGCGGTGTGGGGGTGTCTACTGTGGTGGGGCAGGTGTGGGTCCTGCTGCGGGGCACTTCACGTTTAAGGGGGCGTGGGTGTGTTTTGAAGGGGAGTTTGTTCGTATGAGTGATATCGCCGCACACGTGGAGCTCGTATGCTGGGGTCGTGCTCGGTCGGAGGTGTCGTGCCCGGGCACTGTTCGGTTGCACTCACACTGGGCAAGCGTGCGGCGCTTTAGGGGCGATCCAGACTTTGGCACGGTTCTGAAGTCCTAGTGTGAGTGCACCCCTAATGTTTGATACATTTAGAACGTTTCACTTGTCACGTTACGTCTGTGCGCAGACGTAATGTCTCTCCATATTGTGGTGGCAGAAGCACTCGCACTGGTGCGGCTGTTTTGTTTTCCTCGTTCGCACGCCGAAATATTTACTCACAACTGCGAGTGAAATGGGCGCACTGTAGAGCCCTGCCTGTCAATGAGATTTTTTAGTATTTAGTTTGGATACTAGTTTTAGTATCAATTAGTATCTGATTTTCAATACTTTTGACAACCCTAGTCCAAATTTAGACCTAGATGTACATTTTTAGATTGGGGCCAAAAAAAAACAATAATTTTGTCCAAGTTCAGTCCGAGTTTTACATAATCTCAATGTAGACATGCAGGTAGCGGGCCCTCCACTGGAAATGTTACATAGTACACATTTAACAGCCCATAAGTTAAAAAAGAGTGCAGACAAAGCAGTGTCTCCAGTTAACTTTACACAATAAACGTGTAAATATGTTTGTTTTATCAAAACTTATTGGTAAAAGTTTATAATTGCAATAAACCTGAAGCCCCTGCAGCCCTCACAGGTCATGGCGTTGCGTTCTTTTGTGTTTTGTTATATAAATTGTTTGTATATAGATGTTGGTTTACCTGAAGAAGCCCTTGCAGCCCTCGCAGGTCATGGCATTGAAGTGGAAGCCGGTGGCCTTGTCTCCGCAGACGCCACAGATCCGCGGCACATTTCTGTCAAACTCCTCTCCTGCCGCCGTGGATGTGCTCACAACCGTAGACTCCATCACTGAGGGCACAGGAAACAAAGGTTACGATGACTATTAACTTCACTGCAGTACGTTATATTATTTTACTTTGGCTTGTGACCAGTGTGCGAAATACCCGTCAGTATTCGGGGGGGTCCCCATCTCCGAATTGTTGAACAATACAGATATACATTTTCAATATGCAGAAGCCTATGCAAAGTTGTGTATTACAATATAAGCAAACGAGTGAATAAATGTTAGGTATCAACACGCAGTCAGTGCACTTGTCAAGGACCAGGGTTTTCAAGACAATAACTGGGGACAGATTAGTTAGACTGTGTTTGTCGCTCCAACACCTGCTGTACCACTCGCGGGCACTCGCGCTGGGACTTTCGGGCCGTGCAGTGCTAGTGCAGTAGCGTTATCACACAGCGCTGTTTGCGGGTCGCACGGTGGAGCTGGTGGTTTTGGCGGAGAGGGTGGGTCCATCTGCATGGGGTGTCTATTGCATGATGGGGTGGGTGTGGGTTCTGCTGCGGTGCGTGCTCCTCCGTGTGTTTGTGGCAAAGACCAGATATACGGTCTATGGTTTGTGAATGTGGTGGGGAAGAGAAGTCGCTGTCCGCGGTCCTTGTCCACGGTCCTTGTTGCGGATTCTCCCTATGCTTTGAAGCGGACTTTGTTTCTTGTTTTTTCTATACCACTCCTTTAGTAATACCTGCTTTAACACAGACGCATACTCAACACAGGAGTTTGGTTCATGTTATCTGTTTGGCTTCAATTTAACACACACACTACAGACTGTGATTGGATGTGGATTTATTAAACACACTTTTACTCTGAGACACAGTAAAAGGCCGCACACTGTAAACTTGATGTGTTTTCAGGGGGATATAAGTTTCACGCTGTTCTCTCAGCTCTAGTTTGGACACATATAGAACAGTATTAAACAAGAGGACACTTGTAGACCTATGTTAAACATGAGGACACATGTAGGACTATGTTAAACATGAGGACACATGTAGGACTATGTTAAACATGAGGACACATGTAGACCTATGTTAAATGTGAGGACACATGTAGACCTATGTTAAACGTGAGGACACATGTAGACCTATGTTAAACGTGAGGACACATGTAGACCTATGTTAAACGTGAGTACACATATAGAACAGTATTAAACAAGAGGACACATGTAGGACTATGTTAAACATGAGGACACATGTAGACCTATGTTAAACATGAGGACACATGTAGACCTATGTTAAACGTGAGGACACATGTAGACCTATGTTAAACGTGAGGACACATGTAGACCTATGTTAAACGTGAGTACACATGTAGACCTATTTTAAACATGAGGACACATGTAGACCTATGTTAAACATGAGGACACATGTAGGACTATGTTAAACATGAGGACACATGTAGACCTATTTTAAACATGAGGACACATGTAGACCTATTTTAAACATGAGGACACATGTAGACCTATGTTAAATGTGAGGACACATGTAGACCTATTTTAAACATGAGGACACATGTAGACCTATGTTAAACATGAGGACACATGTAGGACTATGTTAAACGTGAGGACACATGTAGACCTATGTTAAACATGAGGACACATGTAGACCTATGTTAAACGTGAGGACACATGTAGACCTATGTTAAACGTGAGGACACATGTAGGACTATGTTAAACGTGAGGACACATGTAGGACTATGTTAAACATGAGGACACATGTAGGACTATGTTAAACATGAGGACACATGTAGACCTATGTTAAACATGAGGACACATGTAGGACTATGTTAAACATGAGGACACATGTAGGACTATGTTAAACATGAGGACACATGTAGACCTATGTTAAACGTGAGGACACATGTAGGACTATGTTAAACGTGAGGACACATGTAGGACTATGTTAAACGTGAGGACACATGTAGGACTATGTTAAACATGAGGACACATGTAGGACTATGTTAAACATGAGGACACATGTAGGACTATGTTAAACATGAGGACACATGTAGACCTATGTTAAACGTGAGGACACATGTAGACCTATGTTAAACGTGAGGACACATGTAGACCTATGTTAAACGTGAGGACACATGTAGGACTATGTTAAACGTGAGGACACATGTAGACCTATGTTAAACGTGAGGACACATGTAGGACTATGTTAAACGTGAGGACACATGTAGGACTATGTTAAACGTGAGGACACATGTAGACCTATGTTAAACGTGAGGACACATGTAGACCTATGTTAAACGTGAGGACACATGTAGGACTATGTTAAACGTGAGGACACATGTAGGACTATGTTAAACGTGAGGACACATGTAGGACTATGTTAAACGTGAGGACACATGTAGACCTATGTTAAACGTGAGGACACATGTAGGACTATGTTAAACGTGAGGACACATGTAGGACTATGTTAAACGTGAGGACACATGTAGGACTATGTTAAACGTGAGGACACATGTAGGACTATGTTAAACATAAGGACACATGTAGGACTATGTTAAACGTGAGGACACATGTAGGACTATGTTAAACGTGAGGACACATGTAGGACTATGTTAAACGTGAGGACACATGTAGACCTATGTTAAACGTGAGGACACATGTAGGACTATGTTAAACGTGAGGACACATGTAGGACTATGTTAAACGTGAGGACACATGTAGGACTTTGTTAAACGTGAGGACACATGTAGACCTATGTTAAACGTGAGGACACATGTAGGACTATGTTAAACGTGAGGACACATGTAGGACTATGTTAAAGGTGAGGACACATGTAGGACTTTGTTAAACGTGAGGACACATGTAGACCTATGTTAAACGTGAGGACACATGTAGACCTATGTTAAACATGAGGACACATGTAGGACTATGTTAAACGTGAGGACACATGTAGGACTATGTTAAACGTGAGGACACATGTAGGACTATGTTAAACATGAGGACACATGTAGACCTATGTTAAACGTGAGGACACATGTAGGACTATGTTAAACGTGAGGACACATGTAGACCTATGTTAAACATGAGGACACATGTAGGACTATGTTAAACGTGAGGACACATGTAGGACTATGTTAAACGTGAGGACACATGTAGGACTATGTTAAACGTGAGGACACATGTAGGACTATGTTAAACGTGAGGACACATGTAGACCTATGTTAAACGTGAGGACACATGTAGGACTATGTTAAACGTGAGGACACATGTAGACCTATGTTAAACGTGAGGACACATGTAGGACTATGTTAAACGTGAGGACACATGTAGACCTATGTTAAACGTGAGGACACATGTAGACCTATGTTAAACGTGAGGACACATGTAGGACTATGTTAAACGTGAGGACACATGTAGGACTATGTTAAACATGAGGACATATGTAGGACTATGTTAAAATATGAGGACATATGTAGGACTATGTTAAAACGTGAGGACATATGTAGGACTATGTTAAAATATGAGGACATATGTAGGACTATGTTAAAATATGAGGACATATGTAGGACTATGTTAAAACGTGAGGACATATGTAGGACTATGTTAAAATATGAGGACATATGTAGGACTATGTTAAACATGAGGACATATGTAGGACTATGTTAAACGTGAGGACACATGTAGACCTATGTTAAACGTGAGGACACATGTAGGACTATGTTAAACGTGAGGACACATGTAGGAGTCGGACTATGTTAAACATGAGGACACATGTAGGACTATGTTAAACATGAGGACACATGTAGGACTATGTTAAACATGAGGACACATGTAGACCTATGTTAAACGTGAGGACACATGTAGACCTATGTTAAACGTGAGGACACATGTAGACCTATGTTAAACGTGAGGACACATGTAGGACTATGTTAAACATGAGGACACATGTAGACCTATGTTAAACGTGAGGACACATGTAGGACTATGTTAAACGTGAGGACACATGTAGACCTATGTTAAACATGAGGACACATGTAGACCTATGTTAAACGTGAGGACACATGTAGGACTATGTTAAACATGAGGACACATGTAGGACTATGTTAAACGTGAGGACACATGTAGACCTATGTTAAACGTGAGGACACATGTAGGACTATGTTAAACGTGAGGACACATGTAGGACTTTGTTAAACATAAGGACACATGTAGACCTATGTTAAACGTGAGGACACATGTAGGACTATGTTAAACGTGAGGACACATGTAGGACTATGTTAAACGTGAGGACACATGTAGACCTATGTTAAACGTGAGGACACATGTAGGACTATGTTAAACGTGAGGACACATGTAGGACTTTGTTAAACATGAGGACACATGTAGACCTATGTTAAACGTGAGGACACATGTAGGACTATGTTAAACGTGAGGACACATGTAGGACTTTGTTAAACGTGAGGACACATGTAGGACTTTGTTAAACGTGACACATGTAGGACTTTGTTAAACGTGAGGACACATGTAGACCTATGTTAAACGTGAGGACACATGTAGACCTATGTTAAACGTGAGGACACATGTTGGACTATGTTAAACATGAGGACACATGTAGGACTATGTTAAACATGAGGACACATGTAGACCTATGTTAAACGTGAGGACACATGTAGGACTATGTTAAACGTGAGGACACATGTAGACCTATGTTAAACATGAGGACACATGTAGGACTATGTTAAACATGAGGACACATGTAGACCTATGTTAAATGTGAGGACACATGTAGGACTATGTTAAACGTGAGGACACATGTAGGACTATGTTAAACATGAGGACACATGTAGACCTATGTTAAACGTGAGGACACATGTAGGACTATGTTAAACGTGAGGACACATGTAGGACTATGTTAAACATGAGGACACATGTAGACCTATGTTAAACGTGAGGACACATGTAGGACTATGTTAAACATGAGGACACATGTAGACCTATGTTAAACGTGAGGACACATGTAGACCTATGTTAAACGTGAGGACACATGTAGGACTATGTTAAACGTGAGGACACATGTAGACCTATGTTAAACGTGAGGACACATGTAGGACTATGTTAAACGTGAGGACACATGTAGGACTATGTTTAAACGTGAGGACACATGTAGGACTATGTTAAACGTGAGGACACATGTAGGACTATGTTAAACATGAGGACACATGTAGACCTATGTTAAACGTGAGGACACATGTAGGACTATGTTAAACATGAGGACACATGTAGACCTATGTTAAACGTGAGGACACATGTAGACCTATGTTAAACGTGAGGACACATGTAGGACTATGTTAAACGTGAGGACACATGTAGGAGTCGGACTATGTTAAACATGAGGACACATGTAGGACTATGTTAAACATGAGGACACATGTAGGACTATGTTAAACATGAGGACACATGTAGACCTATGTTAAACGTGAGGACACATGTAGACCTATGTTAAACGTGAGGACACATGTAGACCTATGTTAAACGTGAGGACACATGTAGGACTATGTTAAACATGAGGACACATGTAGACCTATGTTAAACGTGAGGACACATGTAGGACTATGTTAAACGTGAGGACACATGTAGACCTATATTAAACATGAGGACACATGTAGACCTATGTTAAACGTGAGGACACATGTAGGACTATGTTAAACATGAGGACACATGTAGGACTATGTTAAACGTGAGGACACATGTAGACCTATGTTAAACGTGAGGACACATGTAGGACTTTGTTAAACGTGACACATGTAGGACTATGTTAAACATGAGGACACATGTAGACCTATGTTAAACGTGAGGACACATGTAGGACTATGTTAAACATGAGGACACATGTAGACCTATGTTAAACATGAGGACACATGTAGACCTATGTTAAACGTGAGGACACATGTAGGACTATGTTAAACGTGAGGACACATGTAGACCTATGTTAAACGTGAGGACACATGTAGGACTATGTTAAACGTGAGGACACATGTAGGACTATGTTAAACGTGAGGACACATGTAGGACTATGTTAAACGTGAGGACACATGTAGACCTATATTAAACATGAGGACACATGTAGGACTATGTTAAACATGAGGACACATGTAGACCTATGTTAAACGTGAGGACACATGTAGGACTATGTTAAACATGAGGACACATGTAGACCTATGTTAAACGTGAGGACACATGTAGGACTATGTTAAACATGAGGACACATGTAGGACTTTGTTAAACCTGAGGACACATGTAGGACTTTGTTAAACGTGAGGACACATGTAGGACTATGTTAAACGTGAGGACACATGTAGGACTTTGTTAAACCTGAGGACACATGTAGGACTTTGTTAAACGTGAGGACACATGTAGGACTATGTTAAACGTGAGGACACATGTAGGACTTTGTTAAACCTGAGGACACATGTAGGACTTTGTTAAACGTGAGGACACATGTAGACCTATGTTAAACCTGAGGACACATGTAGACCTATGTTAAACCTGAGGACACATGTAGGACTATGTTAAACGTGAGGACACATGTAGACCAGTGTTAAACGTGAGGACACATGTAGGACTATGTTAAACGTGAGGACACATGTAGGACTTTGTTAAATGTGAGGACACATGTAGGACTATGTTAAACGTGAGGACACATGTAGACCTATGTTAAACGTGAGGACACATGTAGGACTATGTTAAACGTGAGGACACATGTAGGAGTCGGACTATGTTAAACATGAGGACACATGTAGGACTATGTTAAACGTGAGGACACATGTAGGACTTTGTTAAACATGAGGACACATGTAGACCTATGTTAAACATGAGGACACGTGTAGGACTATGTTAAACGTGAGGACACATGTAGGACTATGTTAAACGTGAGGACACATGTAGGACTTTGTTAAACATGAGGACACATGTAGACCTATGTTAAACATGAGGACACGTGTAGGACTATGTTAAACGTGAGGACACATGTAGGACTATGTTAAACGTGAGGACACATGTAGACCTATGTTAAACGTGAGGACACATGTAGACCTATGTTAAACGTGAGGACACATGTAGGACTATGTTAAACGTGAGGACACATGTAGGACTATGTTAAACATGAGGACACATGTAGGACTATGTTAAACGTGAGGACACATGTAGGACTTTGTTAAACGTGAGGACACATGTAGGACTTTGTTAAACATGAGGACACATGTAGGACTATGTTAAACGTGAGGACACATGTAGGACTATGTTAAACGTGAGGACACATGTAGGACTATGTTAAACGTGAGGACACATATAATGACAACACTAGAATGGATGAATGCAGTATAAAAACTCTAACAGCACTATCCCTGGTCGATTACATGTGCTGTATCCAATTCTCTGAAGCAACATGAGCAAAAACAACAACATGAGACTCTGATCCGCCACAATCACTCTCTCTGAGCACCAAGACTCTGATTACACTGTGTTTACAGGCTCAAGTTTAGGCCAGGTTTACAACTGGGATTGATGGGCCGATATTAGTCCTGGTTTAGTCCAGTATCTACCTGGTATAGTCTTGGCTGTTTTTTTCTCTATTATTTCCCTATGGCATTTACAAGTACAATTAGTTTTTCATTTTTCATTATGGCTAATTACTAATCAATACAGTCAGGACTTGTAGAATATTTTCAGCTTTTGTTGGAAGGAGTTTCAAGGATGGTAGAAATCTCAGGTCGACAGCATGAATATTTTAAACGTTTTGACAAATCATTTGATCATTGTGTGGCTGGACGGAGCTGCACGGGAGCTGCTGAATCTGATGGAAATGTGGAAATAACACTTTGAACAAATAAGAGCGGAGCAGAAGGGCACAGGTTTGAGATATAAAGGCAAAATACATGGACAATACAATTATATTTATTTTTATTCATTAGAAAGGCGTTATATTTTATATTTTTAGGTATTTAAACCAAATGTGGACACCTTCGCCTTGTTTCTGTTGCACAACTTCAAAGTGCACTGCATATCATTTCTAGTGAAAAGTGTGCCACCTGAAGTCACCATGGCAAAGTTATTGCTTTGTCTAGAATGTTCCACAGTATACCTATCATGAGGGAGACAAGCGGGTTACAGCACTACGCTACGTTATCTGTGCCGAGTCACCTCTATTCACAGAAGGAATTATTGTATTTCTGAGCAATAGAAACACCCATAATGAATAAATGCTAGGTGGAAATGTTTAAAGCCAGAACATTTCCTAATTCTAACCCTATAAAATAAAAGCTTCTTTACTGTGAGTGGGCTCGCTTCTCTACAAACCTTAAGCTTTGTTTCCTTCAGTTTGCTTTGGAGCAGATCGGTATAGCCTGAAAGTGTTTCCTCTGTCTAAAGTGAAGTGTACCATCCCAGTTTGAGGGTCTGACTCTAGCGGACTCTTGCTGACTCTTGCTGACTTGATCCAATAGATTTAACATGAGCCAAACCCAATGCTACATCACAGCGTAGCGGTGCAGAGGAGTGAAAGAAATGCAGAAAAAGCGGACAATGAACGGGAAGTTAGGACAGCGGATGCAATTTAGCTATTGTGCCAATTCTGGTGCATTTACATTGATGCTTACCTGCTGATATGTTGATTAATATGCATTGTCCTAATTCAATAAAAAAAAAAAAAGTAGTTTAGTGTTTATTTTACTTTAGCCATGCATCATAGCAACACAAACTTGCAATTACTGAAAGTGTTTTTGTGAATTGCAAAAATTGGCCTCATGATTAAGTTTCGCTTTCTATTCCTGTGGTACCATGCCAGAGATGTGTCACCCCCAGAAACACTAATCGATCTGCATGTCTTTAGTCATCTTCCGTTCATGCTTCCCTTTCCCTCTTGTGTGTGTGTGTGTGTCAGGTGAGACTGATGGAGCAGCGTTCCCTCTCTCTCGCTCCGTGTCTCTGCCCATGTGCTATAATCAGCTGATGCATTATTTACTCTTCTCTCGGCGCTATCAACACCAGTGCAATGTGTTTGTGCCGAGGGACCCGGCTTAGCGCACACAGAGCAGTGTATCTGAAATGACATAACAAATGGCTGGGATTAATAAATCATTTAAATTTCCTTGTCTTCTCGCACTGTACGAAACCTTTTAGAACTCTGCAAACATGCTCTGAAATACATGGGATTCTTGGATCAGTTTAGAACTTTAGATTTCAGTCTTCTCTCAAATGTTAATGCGACTGGACAAGTTTAAAACGTGCCCTGTTTTTGTTATTGTAATTATGCCATGTCACTTACTGTGTCAAGGCTGATCTTGGAACATTCTGTTGATATATACTGCCTAATTATTTGAGGCAAAAAAAAGTAAAGCAAATGAATACATGAATCAGAAGAAGAAATACCCACCCAGTGATTGTAAATCCTAGGTTCCATTCATTTAATTACATTAGCATTAGCGTCTGTCTGCCTCCCCACAAAACTGAGAAAGAATGCAAATGAAGTGGGGCTGAACGATTTGGGAATAGTATTATTAATATTTCATTTTTCTGACAAGCATTTCCATTATGATTACATTTGAAATGTATGTTTAATAGATTTTAAACACATCCAGACGAACTGAGGTACAAAAAAAAAACCATATGAACTGGCCAGAGGTGGGATAAGTACTGAAAAAGTATCTTTACGTTGCTGAATTCATACTCAAGTAAAAATCTAAAAATCTACTTGAGTAATAGTAAAGAAGTACTTAATTTAAAATGTAATTTGAGTAAATGGTACTGAGTTACTTTCAGTTATAAATCTAATCCAGCACAAAATGTTTTAATCAACTTTTAGGTGAAACATGCAAACTTTGTTCAGTGCAAACTCTGGCCAGTTTAAAGACAACTGAACTGACTTAATGACACTGAGCTCTTCCTTCTTTTTATAGAACTTAGAACTTTAACTTCATAACAAATTTAACAAATTCTGAATTATATGGTCCAACTCACACCACTACAAATAAAAAAATAAAAAAATCAAAGTATGCAAAATGAAAATGTCGCACACATTACACGTGACGTTCATGACGACCTCTGTCTCAGGCTCGGCACCAGCATCACCCGAGGTGATCGAAGACAGACTGATGGTTCTGCACGACGACTGTACATAGTGAAAATGCCACGAGTGCAAGCGCAATTTCCTGTCAATTCAGGGGTTTTTTTTTTCACATTTAATTTTCTTTCTCTATCAATCTAATTTTACTCAGTAACGAGGGTGAGTTCCAATGTAACGAAGTAAAATATTTAGGTCAAAATGTACTGGTAAAAGTAAAATTTCTTATTTCAAAAACTATTTAAAAAAATTACTAATGATTCATAAAAACTCGAGGTCTAAACTCCAGCGTCTTAACTCGACGTTGTTAGGCCCAATGAGACGGGGGAGTTTTGTTTGTGGAGGAAATTGTAGTACTTCAAAAATTCCCGTTTCATTTCAATTGTGATTAATCTTGCTGCCCTAAAGTGAAGTGTCAAACCTGGCACTGGTGGAATGAGGGAATGGTGGTTTTCAGAGTGCAGAATGTTATGTCATACTCCTAGATGGAGGCAAGAGTCACTTTTCTCTATTGATTACATTATACTTTGCCACACCCAAAGGGCAAATGTTGACTCTGATCTGATCAACAAAAACCTGCACGTTAAACCATATTCATTCCAGCTGTCCCCATCTCTATTAAATGTTACTGGTCTCTGTAACATACAAGTCTGTGATGTCATCTGAAACTGCACTACAGGGGACACATTTCCAAATGAAGAGGAAAAAAGTCTATATTATAAATATTCTTTCACGACAAGACAACCTAACTATCTGTGACATGAAACAGGACAAAATACATTTTAAAAAGTAATATTTTCCCAAGTGAATCAGAAAATCCTCAGCGGCGTGCCAACTCTACATGTTCAAACGCACAGGATCGGAGCAGTTCATCTGTGCTTTATCCTGGTTTCTCCATTTTTAAATATACATGAGTGACATAAGGGCTGTGTGCAGGGGCTGATGGGAAAATACAAAGGTTTAGAAAATGATGACGAACCAAACGTGCCCAAGAAATGATCAGACGATATAACGATAGTAAAACTACAACTGAAAGTAGATATTCATTTGAGCAGGTACCGTGACTAAAAAAGGCTCATTGAGAGGACAGAAATGAACCTTTCCTGAACCACTTTAGCGTTCAGGGTCAGTCCAGAGCAGTGCTGAAACTGTTCTGGACTCGGTGTGACCCAGCTCCAGGTAGTGCCGTAAAACACTTCCTCCACACATGCCCTCACAGCCAAGACCACGCTCTTCCCTCCCTCTTTCACTCATTCTCCTTTCTATCCATCACACTTTCTTCTTCTATCTCAATCTTCCCTGTCAATCCCTCACCACCTCTTCAACCCCACCTTTTCGTTTCCCTCTCTCTTGTAATGCGCCTCTATCCCTTCCTTTGGGAATCAGCTGGAAAGTCCCCTTGGCTGGAAGGAACACTGCCAAACGACAACAGACAAGTGGCAGTGGCAGCGCGCAGTGATACGAACGGGGGGAAAATAGTGCCAACCAATTATGACGTCTGGCTTTTTTGTCTCACTCTTTTGAACACGTGTTGTTTTGAGGAGAAAAACGCTTTATTTCATGACCCCAGTCAACGTGCCGGACTAATTTCGTCAGTAGCAAAACCAGGGAAGAACTCGGCTCACTGGACGCTGTCGGGAGGTGACTCAGTGTCGAGGCACAAGACTTCTGACGGGGACAGATTCATCCCAAAAAAAACAGAAACTTCCCTTTAAACCAGAGGAGCAGAGTCAGAGGAGCAGAGCCAGAGGAGCAGAGCCAGAGGAGCAGAACCAGAGGAGCAGAGTCAGAGGAGGAGAGCCAGAGGAGCAGAACCAGAGGAGGAGAACTAGAGGAGGAGAACCAGAGGAGGAGAACCAGAGGAGGAGAACCAGAGGAGCAGAGCCAGAGGAGCAGAACCAGAGGAGCAGAACCAGAGGAGGAGAACTAGAGGAGCAGAGCCAGAGGAGCAGAGTCAGAGGAGCAGAGCCAGAGGAGCAGAACCAGAGGAGCAGAGCCAGAGGAGCAGAACCAGAGGAGGAGAACTAGAGGAGCAGAGCCAGAGGAGCAGAACCAGAGGAGAAGAACCAGAGGAGCAGAGTCAGAGGAACAGAACTAGAGGAGCAGAGCCAGAGGAGCAGAACTAGAGGAGCAGAACTAGAGGAGGAGAGCCAGAGGAGCAGAGTCAGAGGAGCAGAACCAGAGGAGCAGAACCAGAGGAGCAGAACCAGAGGAGCAGAAGCAGAGGAGCAGAGACAGAGGAGCAGAGTCAGAGGAGCAGAACCAGAGGAGCAGAACCAGAGGAGGAGAACCAGAGGAGGAGAACCAGAGGAGCAGAGCCAGAGGAGCAGAGTCAGAGGAGCAGAGCCAGAGGAGCAGAACTAGAGGAACAGAGTCAGAGGAGCAGAACCAGAGGAGCAGAACCAGAGGAGGAGAACTAGAGGAGGAGAACCAGAGGAGCAGAACCAGAGGAGCAGAGTCAGAGGAGCAGAGCCAGAGGAGCAGAACTAGAGGAACAGAGTCAGAGGAGCAGAACCAGAGGAGCAGAACTAGAGGAGCAGAACTAGAGGAGCAGAGCCAGAGGAGCAGAACTAGAGGAGCAGAGTCAGAGGAGCAGAGCCAGAGGAGGAGAACTAGAGGAACAGAGCCAGAGGAGGAGAACTAGAGGAGCAGAGCCAGAGGAGCAGAACTAGAGGAGCAGAGCCAGAGGAGCAGAACTAGAGGAGCAGAGTCAGAGGAGCAGAGCCAGAGGAGGAGAACTAGAGGAACAGAGTCAGAGGAGCAGAACCAGAGGAGGAGAACTAGAGGAACAGAGTCAGAGGAGCAGAGCCAGAGGAGGAGAACTAGAGGAGCAGAGCCAGAGGAGCAGAACTAGAGGAGCAGAGCCACAGGAGCAGAACCAGAGGAGCAGAACCAGAGGAGCAGAGCCAGAGGAGGAGAACTAGAGGAGCAGAGCCAGAGGAGCAGAACTAGAGGAGCAGAGCCACAGGAGCAGAACCAGAGGAGCAGAACTAGAGGAGCAGAGCCAGAGGAGCAGAACTAGAGGAGCAGAGCCAGAGGAGCAGAACTAGAGGAACAGAGCCAGAGGAGCACAGACAGAGGAGCAGAGTCAGAGGAGCAGAACCAGAGGAGCAGAACTAGAGGAGCAGAGCCAGAGGTGCAGAACTAGAAGAGCAGAGTCAGAGGAGCAGAACCAGAGGAGCAGAACCAGAGGAGCAGAGCCAGAGGAGCAGTACCTGTAATTATAATAGCTGTTGGAGCACCAAATAAAATAGGACAAACTTACAGTATGTCACAACAGTGAGTCCACCCCTCACACTTCTGCATTTAATGAGATCTTTTCATGGGACAACACTGACAAAATGACACTTTTATACAGTGTAAAGTTTTCCATGTGCAGCTTGTAGAACAGTGTAAATTTACTGTCACCTCAACATAACTCGACGCACAGACATTAATGTCTAAACTGCTGGAAATAAAAGTGAGTTCACCCCTAAGTGAAAATTTTGCCATTTTTCCTCCCCAGTGTCATGTGACTTGTTCGTGTTACAAGGTCGTAGATGTGTAAGTGGAGCAGGTTTGTTAAATTTGGTGTTTTCGTTCTCACATTCTCTCATACTGGGCACTGGAAGTTCAACATGGCACCTCATTACAAAGAACTCTCTGAGAATCTAGAAAAAAAGAGTTGTTGCTCTACATAAAGACGGCCGAGGCTATAAGAAGATCACCAACACCCTGAAACTGAGCTGCAGCACCGAGGCAAAGACCATACAGAGACTTAACAGGACAGGTTCCACTCAGAACAGTTCTCGCCATGGTCGACCAAAGGAGACGAGTGCTCGTGCTCAGCGTCATATCCACATGTTGTCTTTGGGAAATGGACGTATGAGCTGGAGCAGTGCTGCAGAGGCTGAGGGGTGGAGGGTCAGTCTGTCAGTGCTCAGACGCCGCACACTGCATCAAAATGGTCTACATGGCCGCTGTCCCAGAAGGAAGCTTCTTCTGAAGATGAAGCACAAGAAAGCCCACAAACAGTTTGGTAAAGACAAGCAGACGAAGGACATGGATCACTGGAAGCAGGTCCTGTGGTCTGATGAGACCAAGATAAACCTGTTTGGTTCAGATGTGTCAAGCGTGTTCGGTGTCAACCAGGTGAAGAGTACAAAGACAAGTGTGTCTGGCCTACAGTCAAGCATGGTGGTGGGAGTGTCATGGTCTGGGGCTGCATGATGCTGCCGGCACTGGGGAGCTACAGATCATTGAGGGAACATGAATGCCACATGTACTGTGACATACTGAAGCAGAGCCTGATCCCCTGCCTTCAGAAACTGGGCCGCAGGGCAGTATTCCAACAGGATAACCACCCCAAACACACCTCCAAGGAGACCAGTGCCTTTCTAAAGAAGCTGAGGGTAAAGGTGATGGAGTGGCCAAGCATGTCACCAGAACTAAACCCCGTTGAGCTTCTGTAGGGCCTCCTCTAATGGAAGGTAGAGGAGCGTGAGGTCTCTAACATCCAGCAGCTCTGTGATGTCGTCATGGAGCAGTGGAACAGGATCCCAGTGGAACCTGTGAAGCTCTGGTGAACTTCAGGCCCAAGAGGATTAAAGCAGTGCTGGAAAATAATGGAGGCTACACAAAATATTGACACTGGGTCCAGTTTGGACATTTTCACTTAGGGGTGAACTCACTTTTATTTCCAGCAGTTTAGACATTAATGTCTGTGCGTCGAGTTATTTTGAGGTGACAGTAAATTTACACTGTTATACAAGCTGCACATGGAAAACTTTACACTGTATAAAAGTGTCATTTTGTCAGTGTTGTCCCATGAAAAGATCTCATTAAATGCAGAAGTGTGAGGGGTGGACTCACTGTTGTGAGATACGGTATATCTTTTCCAGAATAGTTTAAGATCACTATCAGAGCTTGTGTCACACCATGTGAAATACAGTTCTAAGACATTTTTAAACGCTAGTTTAACCACACTAATATAAACTTAGGGTGCTGACACACCTGTCAGTCCGGTGAACTGGGTCGATTGGGGACTAAACTGAAACACTGTTGTTTGCGGATCACGTTCTCACCTCACAGCTCAATGTTCACTTCTGTCGTGTGAATGTTACTCTTTAGTATCGATACCTGCTCAAATGAGTATCTGGTTTCAATATTACTCTATTAATATTAGATTTTCCATACTTCTGACAACCGTCTGTAGTAAAGAACCATATCAAGTGGACTCCAGTGGTTTCTAGTCTGATGTAGTTTCCAGTTTGTTTTAGCTAAAGTGTGGTGGGAATGTTATCCACACCACATGAAACTGCAACAATGCAGGGCTCTACACTAACTTTTGTTTTCAGGAGCACATGTGCCCCTAAGTTAAAAATTTTAGGAGCACAGAAAAAAAATGGGGGCACAAGTAGGTTTTCGTTTGAACGATTATTACAGTGCAGAACTTACGCACAGCAACACCAACAATGAATACATTTAATACAAAAAAACAAAAGAATTATGACTGTACTTTTCCTGCATGATCGCAATGCTTTTATAAATCTTTTTTTTAATAAATTATGTTTTTATAAATTTTTATTAATTTTTATAAGTAAAAATATCTTCATTTTATCTGATTAATATTTAGACTTAAAATAAGCCAAACAGACTGTACTGCACTGAAACACTCTGTGGCCCTTTCTGGACCTTCACCCACAGTTTGAGAACCTCTTCTTTAACAGAACTTCCACTGGCACTTTACACAAAACTGTTTTCAAAGTGAAAAACGTAGGTAGGATTTTTAAACCTGTATTTTCAAATTCCTAACTGGAGTTACATTCTCTTACTGGTTTTAAAGTGGTATTTAGTCTCTGCACATTTACCAAACAAAACGCACATTGTGACAAACAGATTTATTTGGAAAACTTCAGCCCACATACCGCCTGCTCTGTGCTGTAGCTCTGCTCTGTGCTGTAGCTCTGCTCTGTGCTGTAGCTCTGTGCTGTAGCTCTGCTCTGTGCTGTAGCTCTGCTCTGTGCTGTAGCTCTGCTCTGTGCTGTAGCTCTGCTCTGTGCGAACATGGACATAAAATTAGTCTTGGCGTATTTGACGTGAGGCGATGGACAGGTGAGATGTTTAACCTGCGCTGTGATGCAGGCTGAGGGTGGCACTGTGGTGCCGCGAGGTGTCCGCGGGCTCCAGCGCACAGGTCCAGCACACCAGTACAAGTTTATTGCCCGCAGTAGCGACTGTAATGAAATATGATGCACTCAGTATTCAGACCCCGAGTCCGTGACGAGACCGAGTCCAAATACTCTCGAGTCTGAGACAAGGCCAAGACAAAACTCTCGCTTTGTCGGAGGAGGACGTCCAGCGGCGCGGGGGTGTCTGTGAGTGGGGCAGGTGTGGGTCCTGCTGTGGGGCGCTCCTCGTTGAAGGTGGGCGTGGGTGTGTTTTTAAGCGGAGTTTGTTTGTCTGAGTGATATCACCGCACACCCGGAGCTCGTATGTTGGGGTCGTGTGCGGTCAGAGGTGTCGTGCCCGGGCTCGGTTCGGTTGCGCTCGCGCTGGGCATGTGTGCCGCGCTTTAGGGGCGATCCAGGCTTGGGCACGATTCTAAAGTCCTAATGTGACTGTGCCCCTAATGTTTGACACATTTAGAACGTTTAGCTCGTCAGTTACGTTTGTGCGCAGCTCCTTATTGTGCTGCAGAAGCATTCGCACTGGTGCGACTGGTTTGTTTTCCTCGTTCGCACGGCAAAATATTTACTCACAAATGCGAGGGAAATGGGCGCACTGTAGAGCCCTGCAATGTTTTATCTTTTGGTCACAAATTGAACATTACAAGGTCTGTAGTGGACTAAAAGGGGCGTGGCAAAAGCTCTTAAAATTATTTTGTATTTCTGTGTGTCTGACCCAAACTGCACTCACAAGACTAGCCCTGCAGGAGGAGTTCATGCAAAAACAACTACTTATGCAGAAAAAAGTACAAGGAAACGATGTATTTATATAAAGACATATTTAACTTGTAGGTTCAGTCTGCCCTTTTACAGATAAATTCCAAATCTTCAGCACATTCACTGACAAACTTCTCCTTTCTGCTGTTGTCCCATATAAATCCTTATCATCTAAATAAAATGACTACAGAACTCCAGCCCTACCCGTGCACCAGAGCAGGTGTGAAAGTGCTCTCAACGTGCTCATAACAGTGAGACTTCTAGAGTGGAGTGGTTTCTTTAGTCCAGGTCTGGTGTCCGGTCTGGCCCCTGCTCCTGGCCTCAGACACCTTCTCACTGTAAAAAGCAGCATCAAGTTTCTAAAGATTTCCGTCAAAAAAAAACAAAAAAAATCAAACCTGATTAAATGTGCGATCAGCATTTAGGATTCAGTTCAGACATGGTAAACAAATCCAGGAGCATTCACGTTTGAGAGAAGACTGAAATCAGAACTGTTAAACTAATACAATCCCATGCAATTCAGAACATGTCTGCAGAGGTTTAAACTACAGGGTTTTACAACACAATGAGAGGAGACAGAGGGAGGGCATCTGACACACAGAGAGAGCATCATGCACAGGGGCATCTGTCTAAACTACAGGTACTACAACGTCTTAAAAAAGCAGGATTTTTTTTTATTTGCATAAGACATTCTATAACCCAAATAACTGCAAACTTTGGTATTTGGTATTGCCACTGCTATTCAATTATGATTAAAACTACTGATCCAATTGTATTCAGAGTTTTTTTGTATCAATACTTGCTCAGACGAACAGTATATAATAGTATATTTGTTTTGTAATGTCGTTTCATTATTGCTCATAGGCCTGTCGTCAACTAAAGACATTATTGTTGGACTAAAGACATGTCCTGCCAATCAACTGGTCAAATAAAAAGAAAGGAAAAGAACCCTCAAAACGAAGGAAAAGAAGAACCCTCAAAACGATTCCATCCCTCTGTGTATCTGACCCAAACTGCAATCACAAGACCACACCTGCAGGAGGAGTTTATGCAAAAACGAGTATTTATGCAGAAAAGAACACAGACAAATACTCAACACCAAATCTTGAGCTCACTCATTCTCCTTTCTGCTGTTGTCTCATAGAAATCCGTATCAGCTAAACACAATTATGAGTCATATACTATGACTAAAGGACTACAGCCTTAATGACTTTGTGTGTGATTTTTTGATACATCCCTAAACAGGTCAGTCAGATGAATATTGTGTAGTATTCTGAGTATTTTGTTGTGGTTCTGTCCTTTTTTGCAGTGTAGCCTCAGAGGGGAGAACTGCCCCTTCACTGGGCCCCAGTCGGACTCTAGAGAGACTCCAACTATGGATCAGGGCTGAGCGACCAAACAAGACTAAACCAGGACTGAACTAAACCAGAACTAAACCAGAACTAAACCAGGAATAAAACAGGACCAATGAGGAACAGCAAGTCTAATCCACATTTCTCTCACTGATTTAGCAGAAATTCGCCATGTTTTTCAGTCCCATGTGAGATTTTGGTCCTTTCCTTACTCCACGTAAGCAGCCAGATTTGTTTTTAAACGGACAGACCATGTGTGTCCCTGATTGGCTAATCCACCTGTCAAAACAATATCTGGTTTATATTCTAGAAATTAGTATTGAAAGTAGGGATAGACAGTAGGGTGCATCAGTTGCCCCCTTTTTTTTAAAAATCGAGAACTTGCAAACGGCCCTAATGTTTTAGTGTTCCATTCAACTAGAAAAAATTCCTGGTAAATTTTTTGTAATTCGAATGTCATCTACCGGGTCCACATCCCTTGTAAAATTCTGGAAATTTCTAAAAAATCGTTAAAAATGAGAGATCAACAGAAACAGTGGTAATTTTCGCTCCTAACCCAAATACTGCACAGTCTTGGCGGGTTATTGGTTTAGGCTGCTCCATGCGAGCCTTCTTACAGCTATGTTCTGACATTTCTTCTTTTAATAACTACACTGTAACACTCCAATTCTGAAAAACATAAAGCAAATATGTGGTTCTACCATGCTTTCTAAAGTCTACCGAACCTGCCTATTATGAAGTTTGGGCAATGCCCCAGTGTATAAGACAGTATAGGCCTATACTGTCTTATACACTGGGACATTGGCCAAACTTTGACCTCGATGTGGACCCGGTAGATCAACTCGGAATTTCATAATTTTTTTTCTAAATTTTTTTCTCAGCGAATGGAACACGAAAAGTATAGGGCCGTTGTAAAGTTCTGATATCGGGGCAACTGATGCACCCTAATAGACATGATTAGTTAACTAATCAATCATTTATCATTAAGAATTTCATTGATCACGTTAATTTTTATTCGACAAACTGAATGTAGGTTGCTGTGTGTAGTGTAGCATAAGGAGACAGTGCAAACACTGGAGTTGCGGCCTGAAAGTCCCACGTCTCAACTATGGTACACCTCCTTGGAGATCACTATATCGCCCAATGAGTGCGTTTACCTGCACATCAGTATCCCGGGTATGATCGTTTTTTTAGAGTATCCCTGTATCGTCATGGTGCATTGGTATTTGGTACTGCCACCTCGATTCAATTTTCTCTCTGTTGCAGTATCGCGGTGACTGCAGCATAAAGATGAGTGCGCATGTGTCCAAAAGACAAACACTTTTCAGTCTGTTCATCACAACAGTAGCCAAAATAAATCAAGTGACCAACATAAAGTGAGTGAAATGACCTAAATGTGCTAAACCTGCACACGTACAACCTGCACTCATGAAAATATGAACCGTCTCCAACGCGATATAAGCACAGAACACATTCACCAGTCTCATCACATCCCTCTGTCACTCATATTCCAGTGAATCGTGTCCTTTAGGCAGACCACATCAGCGCACAAGGAAAAAAGCTGGTTTTTTTCAGCACTGACAGTTTATGCAAATTAGCCATGTGGTTTAGTTTCTGCAAAATATAAACAAATGTGCGCAAAGCTGCATTAAACACATTCTAATCTCAAACGGGCTGATGTGGCTCTATAGTGGTGATGATTTAAATGTAAAGTTGAGTTTACTAAAGCAGATTAGTAATAGTAATAATAATGATCATTTCAATATGAAAACATGATTAATCGAAAATCGAAAGTCGTTAATACTCCAGACTATGCATTAAGAAAATGTAATCAAATGCCCATGCCTAATTAAAAGCAATATCAACATAATTGAATACAAAGCTACAGATAATGAAATGCACTATTCTACTTTTGATCTTTCAACATCACCAAATGGCTAATGAAATGGCAGGTTTTGTGGTTTCTTGTTGTGCCCACTTTCCTCCAGTGTCCTCAGTCGGTGTTTGGTTTAGACCTCACAGGAGCTGACGGACACCAGAGAATTAGGTCCAGTCCATTACCTCCTAAAGCTCCGCAAACACAGGCACCCATTAGATACTACACTCTACTACTATATCACACGTCATACTATGGCTTAGTCCTGGTTTTAACCTATACAGTGAAGGGCAAGAGTGGATCTTCATAGAAAGGTCCATCAGAATACTTCTATAGGCCACACGTGAGAGGAAGCTACCAATTACAGCAGTCACGGAACAGGACCGAATGGAGGGAGGGAGTAAGGAAGAGGAGAGGCGAGGAGAGGGGGCATTGACACACGCAAGCATAAACAACCAATACAATGACCAATACCACTGCAAAGACAGGCCAGTGCAGTCTCTCAGAGCAGGACATCGCAACACTGCAGAATCCCTACAGTTTAGATGTTCTGTATTACACAAATTTGACTCTTGCGAGCTTTAAGCCATCAAAAACAGACCCGGAGCTGTGTTTGTTTCATTCATGTTTGAGAAACCCTTTATTATCAGTCTGTCTCCAAATGCTCTGTTCCACCTTGTTAAATTAACAGCTACCTTTTACCTTTTACCTTTAGTTCAGCAGAAACTGGCAATTCTGGAGCTGAAATAATTCTAGTGAACATAGTGGAGCATTTCCTGTATTACCACATGACATCACAAGGTGGAACCGTGTGCGTTCAGTCCGAGAGAAGAACTCAGCCTAAATATGCAGGGTTTGTGTTCAACTGTGAATGAAACAAAAGACAACTCCAGGTGAAACTACATTGGACCAGAGATCTGAAAACAGCATCGTAAGGGCCCTTTAAACTGAGGACAGGTGGACAGGTCAGAATCCTCAGGTGGAGTTTGCCGTCAGATTTGATGACCTGGTACATGGTTCATATCTCCAATTACTGGAGCGATCCACATGAAACAAAAACTGGGACAAAGCGCAGTGTCTTCTCTGTTAGCAATACATAATTATTCAACCCCAAAGAGGGTGAGTAAATTACACAGACTTTAAAAACGTACGATTAATATGTTTAATACGTTTGTAGAGCCAATCCCAACAAACAATTGGATATTTCGTGCAAAAACAGTAAATCTCCCATTATAAAGTTATATAGTCCCTTGCAGAAATTAGTATTAGAATAAAAACAGATTAATTCTTCTAAATAAACAGCCGTAACCTTCACTTGTTGCATTTGAAAAGATTTACAGAGTCATGGAAGATGGTGACATAATAATCATAGAAAATATTACACAGGACGTGGGCGTGTGGATCAGGGTTTGGTAACACTCTTGAAAGACTGCCAACAGCAATGTCTTTCCACATTTGTTTGTAGAACTGTCACTAAAACTATTATTACTCCTACTGCTAGTACTACTACTCCCACTGCTGCTGCTACTACTGCTGCTGTTGCTACTACTTCTTAATAGTACTACTACTAATAATACTACAACAATATCTACTAGTACTATCACCAGTACTATAAATACAGCTGCCTTATTTAAACATGTATCAACAAAAAAGCTTTGAGGACAAGTTGACCCCATTGCAAACTGTTGCCCATTTAGCTAACAGGCAACGTTATGAAAGGAGCACATCTATTTACTATTTTTGTTTCAATCACAAGTGAAGTATCTTCCCCTCTTCTGTCAGCATAAATGAACGAAGGTGAAATGATTGAATATGATGACAAAAATCACACATGCCTGATTATTGTCAGTTGTAAGATCAATGAGGCAGTGTCTCCCAACAATAAAGGGGACTTTGGCGGTCCCCATAGCCTAATGTTTGCCCTCATAGTCTAAAAACAAGATGAAAACAATTGTAAAACTAATTCTAGTTTATGCTTGATACTTTCCAGTGACATTGCACTGGTGGTGTTCATCGTGTCGGAACCGGAAGCTGTCCAGTCTCCCTAAAAGTTCCATAGTGCATCTTTAAATCAAACGTACTGTGCTTGTGTATGCTCAGTAGCTATAATCTATGACACTGTGGATCATTATGTTATAATTTGGACATTTGAAATCACAATATTCATCTAATACGATGTAAAAAACCAAAACAAGTCAGCCGACTTCTGCATTAAGAACAAAGCGCAGCAGGCTGTCGGCCCCCTTATAGATAGCTCCACATCTCACTGGCCTGCAGCAGATATCTTTTTCTTATGACTATGCATGCAGCGCTGACAAATCCTACACGTACCACAACTTAAGGAATAAACTTGGTAAACAAAGTGTGTACGTCACAGTGAGAGTGTTGAAAATAAGAGATTAAAGATCACTCAAACATTCACAAATCACTCTAGATATAACTCCTGGTGAGTAAAGAGCGAGGGGAAACAACAATGATGATAATAATAACAATCATAATAATAATAGTAATAATAATCATAATAATAATACATACATACACACATACATTCACTTCTATAGTGCTTTTCTTGACACACAGTTCCATTTTATCACAGGGTTAAAAGCTCTGAGCCCATTTTGCAAAATTAGTCTGCATTTAAAATGGCAGTTTGGTCATTTGCTAATTGCCATCATACAAATTATGATTTGGATTAAATTATGATTAATGATAGTGAGCAATGCAATAACATCTCCATAGAGACGAACAGGCAGCTGACCCGTCTCCCAAAAAGTTACACACTGACTTTTTTTCTGAAGAGGTAAACAATAATACAAAATAAAAATAAAAACAGGTTAATTTCATCAATCTGAAATTGTGACATCGATAAACCCAACTTGTCATTTGACTTGCCAACATTTCACTTTCAGCTCATGAGCAGTGGGCGTGTGGCGTGCGCGGAGGGCTCAGAAATAGCGCCACAGTGACACGCGTTTGGGGCTTACCTGCGGGTTTAACATGCTCTTTTCAGCGGGCCACACGTGAAAACCTTTCTTCTTTATCCCTCGCGATAATCCTGTTAACACCAAAAAGGAAAAAGTACCATTTCGCAATCAGTTCACTTCACTGGCGTGAGCCTCTCTGCTGCGCACCGCGTACCTGACCTCTGCGCTGCGTTTACGTAACGCTCCAACTATTTTCACGTAAATAAGCACCAAAACTTGACAGAAATTCAGCTAAATACACTAATTGTTTATTTAGGGTCTGGCTACTGTCACTAATACTCGTAAAAAAGCAACTAGTAATGTCGTGTTTTCTCTATTAACCACGTAAAACTATGAAGTGTATAGCAGTGTCCAAATATGACTTATGGTGAACATAAACCATCCACAGCGCATTAAATAACACGCATGGCGAATATAGGTGTAATAAATGCGTTACATCCATTTAAAATTACAATCGTTAAAGAAGAACAAGAACATAGGAAATTGTCAGCGTTGCATTTACGTGAAAACTGACTGAAATTGAGCTACAGATCAATTTTTTTTTTCTAGGGCAAAGTTGCTAGTTAGTAGTTAATTCTACATGGAAATCATATCACCCGTTTTGAATAAGCGTGTTGAAATGAACACATTGAGTTAAAAGGCCATTTAAATGCATGCATTTTGCTGGCTGATGAGTGCAAAACTCGTATCTATGGCTGTTTACCATAATCAGATGCATGTGCGGGCTCTGTGGATTAAAAAGAGACTTTTGCAAGACTTAAAAAAGAGAGAAAAACGTGTTGCACAAACTACGACAACTCCAAACTTTGTACATTCCGCCAGTTGCCCACCTTAGCTCAACTTTTCTCCATGGAGAGACCCGAGTTCACCTGGCTTTTAATCCGCTTTTGTCGCTCTCATGCCAGCAGGAAATCCGCCCTGTGCGCCTCTCCACTCCCAGAAGCGTCAACGGCAAGAAACCAGTGACACAAACCCGTGAAAAGCCACGGGTTTAGCAGAAAAACGTGGAAAAAGTCTCAATCCGCCCTTCTCGTTCTGCAGACGTGCGCGGAGCAGCAGCGGCGCTAATGGAGCTAGCGTTAGCCGAGGCTAGCTCGCTGCTTTGGGCCGAAGTTTAGGACGCTTTGACCCGCCTGGTTCCGCCTAGCAGCGATTAAACGTTTGTAAACGGGAGTAGGGTAAAAACGGGATCGATAACGGGCGGGTTGAGCTGTCGAATAGGCTCAAAAATCCAGCTCCGGAGCGAGAAAAAGCGTCGCTCCTTCTGTACGACCCAAATAGATGGCCATTACTTTTGCTATGCTCCGCCTCCGTCCTCTCCGAGCGCAGCGCTACAGCCTGGGCATTTCGTCCCCATTCTTAAATAACACTGGAATCATGATTTAGGATGAAGGTGCAGCTATGGCTTTGTAAATCACTATTTCCATTAATACAGAGACTGTGGTGGCCTCCATAGTCTAAAAACAACTTATGAAAGAGAACACATTGATCAAAAACTGGCGGTTATAGATTCATTATAGCTAGTAAGTGACATTTATAGCCTACACCACAAAGTGAATGAGATTAAATTACTGAAATATAAATAATATGTGCCACTACTATAATATATGGGAAACACTGTGATATACTGAAATCTCACATGTGGCACTAGTGCTTTGTAGCCACAAGAGTTAAGAGAACATTCCATTGCCCCACACTGGGGAAAATATCCAAAGCTAAAGTCTAAAATATTGGACCTCATTATTTCCTTTTGGACTTGAACTCACTAGATCAGTATTCATTTACTGCTGTTGTCTACTGTCATGGCCATTATGTCATTCCATTCTCTTTTTATGTGAGTAGACAGTACAGAGATGTTCAGCTTCAGGCCAAAGCAGCATCATAGAAGAGAACCTGTTGTTTGGCTTCTGGCTCATATGTTCCTTTTACAAAGAAAAGTTAAAAAAACAAAACAATAGTCAAACTGTCAGTTTCCCCTTGCTTTAAAGGCCACAGCTCTCCCTGCTCTCTCAACCCTCCAGCAGCTTACTAAAGAAATGTTTAAACATAGATACCTGCAAATGCAGACGAGGCAAGATGACACTACAAATACAGATACAGCCCATATGATACACAGAATATTAAAACCATTCAATAAGAGATAAGAACAGCTGTGAGGCTATTACATTACCTAGCCTGTTGTTATTATTATAGGCTATTGCCAATATCTGGTTAATAATTAAAATGTCATATGAGCTATCCAATATTAAACGGTGTAATGATGATCGCCCTACACCATCATAAAAGAGACTGAACCAGAACAGATAAGATAAAAGAACCATTATTTGTCCCACAGTGGGGAAATTCCAGATATAGACATATAGGTGTAGGGTTAGAATCATGATTTTACTGTTGAATGCACCACATATTTACTACTATTAAAGCTCCTGTGTTACACAGAATGGATACTTGTCTTAAACTATGTTATAATGTTGTTCCCTCCTCAAAAACAGACCTGGAGCAGTGTTTGTTTCATTCACATATGTTTGAATAATCCTTTATTATCAGTCTGTCTACATCCCCAAAGCTCCATATATGATCTGTTCCACCTTGTGATGTCATGAAGTGGTAGTTTGCGACTTGACAGCTCCTTTTACATTTTGTTCAGTAAAGATGGTAATTCCAGGACTGATTCTAATGAAGGTGTATTGAGTCTAAAAACATAGTGGACCACTTCCTGTAGCCTATTACCACATGACATCACAAAGTGGAGCAGAGTGGTTTGTGTTTGAAAGAAGGACTCTTAATCTGTAGGGTTTGTGTGTATGAATGTGTGAATGAAACACAACTCCAGGTGTGTTTGTTATGAGGAAACATTAGAACATAGCGTAATATAGTCCTTAAAGCATCATTTTTATTCAACTATTCTTGTCATTTCACTGTATTTTATTCTCCACATCAGCCTGTTCCACACTCTGATGGTCAACAACCCACATGTGACGTGCCACCCCACCCCCGGGCCAAACGCCTGGGATCTAGTGAGTGCTTCTCTGCGAGAGGAGGGGGGGAAAAGAGGGATTTCCCCCCAGCCCCCTCCACAGCCAATCACAGGCTCGCTTTCCCTGCTTCTCTGCGCTCTCATTGGCCGAGGCCCCTTCCATCAGTCCAGTCCCGCCCACTAGAGCAGGGGTGTGTCCTGACGTCAGAGGTAACCGAGAGGTAAACAACTCTGACCGCGTGAGCGTTAAAGCTACACGGACCTGCTCTCTCTCTCTCTCTCTCTCTCTCTCTCTCTCTCTCCTTCTCCTTCCATCTCTCTTTCCCTCTCTAACCTCTCCTTCCCATCTTCATTCCCTTCCTCTCCTCTTTCATCCTCTACTCCTTCCTCTCTTCCATTTTCTATTCTCACATCAATCCACCGCCCCTCTTTCTCCCTCTCTCCCTCCCCTTCTCTCTTTCCTCCTCTCTTTCTCTTCCTGTTTCTTTCTCGGATTTCTCCCCCTTTCTCACTATCATTCCTAATGAATTCTCCTACCCCCTGACTTACTTCTTGTTCCTCCATCCCTCTCCCATCTTCACACTCCCTTTACTCTTTCATCCTCTACTCCTTCCCCCTCTCGCCTTCTCTCTCTCTCTTTCATTTCTTTCTTCCCTTATCCTTCCACCCCTCCTCCTCTCTGCCTCTGTCCTCCCTCGCTCTGATGTAAATGAATGGATTAGAAACAGCAGCTCTGATGTGTTCTGAATGTGGCCTATGTGAACACACAGAGGTGACTATGTCCAGTCTCAAAGGCTCACAGGCTAAAAACACACATGGAAGAGAGTTCACATGTCACAGGTTTCACTATGATCACGATTAACACGGGATAAGAACAGTGTGTGGATTATTAAAGGCTGTTTATGCCCAATATCGGATTCATAATGAAAAAGTCATGTGAGCTGTTCAGTATTAAACCCTATAATAAGATGGGCCTAAAGGCAGACAGGCACCAGACAGGCAACAGGACTAGACCAAGGACTAAACCAGGATTAAAACTGGATTAAACCAGGACTAAACCAGGATTAAAACTGGATTAAACCAGGACTAAACCAGGATTAAAACTGGATTAAACCAGGACTAAACCAGGATTAAAACTGGATTAAACCAGGACTAAACCAGGATTAAAACTGGATTAAACCAGGACTAAACCAGGATTAAAACTGGATTAAACCAGGACTAAACCAGAACATAACCAGAACTAAATCAAGGACTAAACCAGGACTAAACCAGGACTAAACCAGGACTAAACCAAGGACTAAACCAGGACTAAGCCAGAACATAACCAGAACTAAATCAAGGACTAAACCAGGACTAAACCAGGACTAAACCAGGACTAAACCAAGGACTAAACCAGGACTAAGCCAGAACATAACCAGAACTAAATCAAGGACTAAACCAGGACTAAACCAGGACTAAACCAAGGACTAAACCAGGACAAAACCAGGGACTAAACCAGGACTAAACCAGGACTAAACCAAGGACTAAACCAGGACAAAACCAGGGACTAAACCAGGACTAAACCAGAACATAACCAGAACTAAATCAAGGACTAAACCAGGACTAAACCAGAACATAACTAGAACTAAATCAAGGACTAAACCAGGACTAAACCAGGACTAAACCAAGGACTAAACCAGGACAAAACCAGGGACTAAACCAGGACTAAACCAGGACTAAACCAAGGACTAAACCAGGACAAAACCAGGGACTAAACCAGGACTAAACCAGGACTAAACCAGGACTAAACCAAGGACTAAACCAGGACTAAACCAGGGACTAAACCAGGACTAAACCAGGACTAAACCAAGGGCTAAACCAGGACTAAACCAGGACTAAACCAAGGGCTAAACCAGGACATAACCAGGAACTAAACCAGAACTAAACTAAGACCAAACCAGATGTACCAAGTCTTTATCGGGACTAAATAGGACTCAAAGTGAACCAATAAAAAAAAAACAGGTAAAATAGTGCCTGCATGTTTCCTCCCTGCTCTTTCTCTCGTGTTTGGTTCCAGTCCTCTTTCTGCCTGTGTGCCTTTGCGCCGTACACTGGCCGTGCGTGCGAGGCGTGCCCCTCGTGTCGTGGGGCGCACAGATAATCCCGCGGTACCGTGTTTTCGCCTCGTAAGTAGGACACTCGTGGTATTGACACATTTGTGGAGCGTGTGCAGTGGAGCGGACGTGCAGGAGGGGTGTGTCCGCTCCGCAGTGCGCGGAGGAGAGCGCGCAGTGCCGCTCCTCCTGCGCGCACGGAGCACGCGGGGGTTGCCATAGGATTTACATTATGAAGGCGCGCGAGTAACGGGCTATTTATAGACCGAATCAACAACATTAGCGTGGGGATGCTAATCAGGACGTGCGGCTTTGTGGAGAAAACAGGATTCTCAGTAGGCTAGTATCGAGAGGCAGGACTGAACCAGAGCTAAACCTGGACTAAAATGGATAAATGACATGATTAATCCAGTAAGGGTGCGTTCACACGTACTTGGAACGAAAACGGACTAAATCGAGACTAAATCACGACTTGATCAGGACCAAACCACAGCTAGCACAGAAGAATAAGGACTCAAAGCAGTTCTGAACCAGAACTAAAGTGTGAATGTTTAGCCAGGATTTAACAAGTGCTAAACATGACTAACCAGAACGAGACTAGGACTATATTAGGACTACACCACAACTACACCAGGACTAAACCATCTAAACAAATAAGGCTCTAAACCAGTAACAAAACTTTGAACCAATCCAGAACCAACTTTTGGTGCAAGGACTTTGACTAAACCAGGGAAGAAAAGCATCCCTAACTCAGGTCCCCACAGGACTAAATATGGACTCCTGAACTTGGACATAACCAGGGCTAAACTCTAGACTAAACCAGACCAGGACTAAACATCTAGACTAAACCAGACCAGGACTAAACATCTAGACTAAACCAGACCAGGACTAAACATCTAGACTAAACCAGACCAGGACTAAACATCTAGACTAAACCAGACCAGGACTAAACATCTAGACTAAACCAGACCAGGACTAAACATCTAGATTAAACCAGACCAGGACTAAACTCTAGACTAAACCAGACCAGGACTAAACATCTAGACTAAACCAGACCAGGACTAAACATCTAGATTAAACCAGACCAGGACTAAACATCTAGACTAAACCAGACCGGACTAAACATCTAGACTAAACCAGACCAGGACTAAATATCTAGATTAAACCAGACCAGGACTAAACATCTAGACTAAACCAGACCGGACTAAACATCTAGACTAAACCAGACCAGGACTAAACATCTAGACTAAACCAGACCAGGACTAAACATCTAGATTAAACCAGACCAGGACTAAACATCTAGATTAAACCAGACCAGGACTAAACATCTAGACTAAACCAGACCAGGACTAAACATCTAGATTAAACCAGACCAGGACTAAACATCTAGATTAAACCAGACCAGGACTAAACATCTAGACTAAACCAGACCAGGACTAAACATCTAGATTAAACCAGACCAGGACTAAACATCTAGACTAAACCAGACCAGGACTAAACATCTAGATTAAACCAGACCAGGACTAAACATCTAGACTAAACCAGACCGGACTAAACATCTAGATTAAACCAGACCAGGACTAAACATCTAGATTAAACCAGACCAGGACTAAACATCTAGACTAAACCAGACCAGGACTAAACATCTAGATTAAACCAGACCAGGACTAAACATCTAGATTAAACCAGACCAGGACTAAACATCTAGACTAAACCAGACCAGGACTAAACATCTAGACTAAACCAGACCAGGACTAAACATCTAGATTAAACCAGACCAGGACTAAACATCTAGACTAAACCAGACCGGACTAAACATCTAGATTAAACCAGACCAGGACTAAACATCTAGACTAAACCAGACCAGGACTAAACATCTAGACTAAACCAGACCAGGACTAAACATCTAGATTAAACCAGACCAGGACTAAACATCTAGACTAAACCAGACCAGGACTAAACATCTAGACTAAACCAGACCAGGACTAAACATCTAGATTAAACCAGACCAGGACTAAACATCTAGACTAAACCAGACCAGGACTAAACATCTAGATTAAACCAGACCAGGACTAAACATCTAGACTAAACCAGACCAGGACTAAACATCTAGACTAAACCAGACCAGGACTAAACATCTAGATTAAACCAGACCAGGACTAAACATCTAGATTAAACCAGACCAGGACTAAACATCTAGACTAAACCAGACCAGGACTAAACATCTAGATTAAACCAGACCAGGACTAAACATCTAGATTAAACCAGACCAGGACTAAACATCTAGACTAAACCAGACCAGGACTAAACATCTAGACTAAACCAGACCAGGACTAAACATCTAGATTAAACCAGACCAGGACTAAACATCTAGATTAAACCAGACCAGGACTAAACATCTAGACTAAACCAGACCAGGACTAAACATCTAGACTAAACCAGACCAGGACTAAACTCTAGACTAAACCAGACCAGGACTAAACATCTAGACTAAACCAGACCAGGACTAAACATCTAGATTAAACCAGACCAGGACTAAACTCTAGACTGAACCAGACCGGACTAAACATCTAGACTAAACCAGACCAGGACTAAACATCTAGACTAAACCAGACCAGGACTAAACATCTAGACTAAACCAGACCAGGACTAAACATCTAGACTAAACCAGACCAGGACTAAACATCTAGACTAAACCAGACCAGGACTAAACATCTAGACTAAACCAGACCAGGACTAAACATCTAGATTAAACCAGACCAGGACTAAACATCTAGACTAAACCAGACCAGGACTAAACTCTAGACTAAACCAGACCAGGACTAAACATCTAGACTAAACCAGACCAGGACTAAACATCTAGACTAAACCAGACCAGGACTAAACATCTAGACTAAACCAGACCAGGACTAAACATCTAGACTAAACCAGACCGGACTAAACATCTAGACTAAACCAGACCAGGACTAAACTCTAGACTAAACCAGACCGGACTAAACATCTAGACTAAACCAGACCAGGACTAAACATCTAGACTAAACCAGACCAGGGCTAAACATCTAGACTAAACCAGACCAGGACTAAACATCTAGATTAAACCAGACCAGGACTAAACATCTAGACTAAACCAGACCAGGACTAAACATCTAGACTAAACCAGACCAGGACTAAACATCTAGATTAAACCAGACCAGGGCTAAACATCTAGATTAAACCAGACCAGGGCTAAACATCTAGACTAAACCAGACCAGGACTAAACATCTAGATTAAACCAGACCAGGACTAAACATCTAGATTAAACCAGACCAGGACTAAACATCTAGACTAAACCAGACCAGGACTAAACATCTAGATTAAACCAGACCAGGACTAAACTCTAGACTAAACCAGACCAGGACTAAACATCTAGACTAAACCAGACCAGGACTAAACATCTAGATTAAACCAGACCAGGACTAAACATCTAGACTAAACCAGACCAGGACTAAACATCTAGATTAAACCAGACCAGGACTAAACATCTAGACTAAACCAGACCAGGACTAAACATCTAGATTAAACCAGACCAGGACTAAACATCTAGACTAAACCAGACCAGGACTAAACATCTAGATTAAACCAGACCAGGACTAAACATCTAGATTAAACCAGACCAGGACTAAACATCTAGACTAAACCAGACCAGGACTAAACATCTAGATTAAACCAGACCAGGACTAAACATCTAGACTAAACCAGACCAGGACTAAACATCTAGATTAAACCAGACCAGGACTAAACATCTAGACTAAACCAGACCAGGACTAAACATCTAGATTAAACCAGACCAGGACTAAACATCTAGATTAAACCAGACCAGGACTAAACTCTAGACTGAACCAGACCAGGACTAAACTCTAGACTAAACCAGACCAGGACTAAACTCTAGACTAAACCAGACCAGGACTAAACATCTAGATTAAACCAGACCAGGACTAAACTCTAGACTGAACCAGACCAGGACTAAACTCTAGACTAAACCAGACCAGGACTAAACTCTAGACTAAACCAGACCAGGACTAAACATCTAGACTAAACCAGACCAGGACTAAACTCTAGACTAAACCAGACCAGGACTAAACATCTAGACTAAACCAGACCAGGACTAAACATCTAGATTAAACCAGACCAGGACTAAACATCTAGACTAAACCAGACCAGGACTAAACTCTAGACTAAACCAGACCAGGACTAAACTCTAGACTAAACCAGACCAGGACTAAACATCTAGACTAAACCAGACCAGGACTAAACATCTAGACTAAACCAGACCAGGACTAAACTCTAGACTAAACCAGACCGGACTAAACATCTAGACTAAACCAGACCAGGACTAAACTCTAGACTAAACCAGACCAGGACTAAACTCTAGACTAAACCAGACCAGGACTAAACATCTAGACTAAACCAGACCAGGACTAAACATCTAGACTAAACCAGACCAGGACTAAACATCTAGATTAAACCAGACCAGGACTAAACATCTAGACTAAACCAGACCAGGACTAAACATCTAGATTAAACCAGACCAGGACTAAACATCTAGATTAAACCAGACCAGGGCTAAACATCTAGATTAAACCAGACCAGGACTAAACATCTAGACTAAACCAGACCAGGACTAAACATCTAGATTAAACCAGACCAGGACTAAACATCTAGATTAAACCAGACCAGGACTAAACATCTAGACTAAACCAGACCAGGACTAAACATCTAGATTAAACCAGACCAGGGCTAAACTCTAGACTAAACCAGACCAGGACTAAACATCTAGACTAAACCAGACCAGGACTAAACATCTAGACTAAACCAGACCAGGACTAAACATCTAGACTAAACCAGACCAGGACTAAACATCTAGATTAAACCAGACCAGGACTAAACATCTAGACTAAACCAGACCAGGACTAAACATCTAGATTAAACCAGACCAGGACTAAACATCTAGATTAAACCAGACCAGGACTAAACATCTAGACTAAACCAGACCAGGACTAAACATCTAGATTAAACCAGACCAGGACTAAACATCTAGACTAAACCAGACCAGGACTAAACATCTAGATTAAACCAGACCAGGACTAAACATCTAGATTAAACCAGACCAGGACTAAACATCTAGACTAAACCAGACCAGGACTAAACATCTAGATTAAACCAGACCAGGACTAAACATCTAGACTAAACCAGACCAGGACTAAACATCTAGATTAAACCAGACCAGGACTAAACATCTAGACTAAACCAGACCGGACTAAACATCTAGATTAAACCAGACCAGGACTAAACATCTAGACTAAACCAGACCAGGACTAAACATCTAGACTAAACCAGACCAGGACTAAACATCTAGATTAAACCAGACCAGGACTAAACATCTAGACTAAACCAGACCAGGACTAAACATCTAGATTAAACCAGACCAGGACTAAACATCTAGATTAAACCAGACCAGGACTAAACATCTAGACTAAACCAGACCAGGACTAAACATCTAGACTAAACCAGACCAGGACTAAACATCTAGATTAAACCAGACCAGGACTAAACATCTAGACTAAACCAGACCAGGACTAAACATCTAGATTAAACCAGACCAGGACTAAACATCTAGACTAAACCAGACCAGGACTAAACATCTAGACTAAACCAGACCAGGACTAAACATCTAGATTAAACCAGACCAGGACTAAACATCTAGACTAAACCAGACCAGGACTAAACATCTAGATTAAACCAGACCAGGACTAAACATCTAGATTAAACCAGACCAGGACTAAACATCTAGACTAAACCAGACCAGGACTAAACATCTAGACTAAACCAGACCAGGACTAAACATCTAGACTAAACCAGACCGGACTAAACATCTAGATTAAACCAGACCAGGACTAAACATCTAGACTAAACCAGACCAGGACTAAACATCTAGATTAAACCAGACCAGGACTAAACATCTAGACTAAACCAGACCGGACTAAACATCTAGATTAAACCAGACCAGGACTAAACATCTAGACTAAACCAGACCAGGACTAAACATCTAGATTAAACCAGACCAGGACTAAACATCTAGACTAAACCAGACCGGACTAAACATCTAGATTAAACCAGACCAGGACTAAACATCTAGATTAAACCAGACCAGGGCTAAACTCTAGACTAAACCAGACCAGGACTAAACATCTAGACTAAACCAGACCGGACTAAACATCTAGATTAAACCAGACCAGGACTAAACATCTAGACTAAACCAGACCAGGACTAAACATCTAGATTAAACCAGACCAGGACTAAACTCTAGACTAAACCAGACCAGGACTAAACATCTAGATTAAACCAGACCAGGACTAAACTCTAGACTAAACCAGACCAGGACTAAACATCTAGACTAAACCAGACCAGGACTAAACATCTAGATTAAACCAGACCAGGACTAAACATCTAGACTAAACCAGACCAGGACTAAACATCTAGACTAAACCAGACCAGGACTAAACATCTAGATTAAACCAGACCAGGACTAAACATCTAGACTAAACCAGACCAGGACTAAACATCTAGACTAAACCAGACCAGGACTAAACATCTAGACTAAACCAGACCAGGACTAAACATCTAGATTAAACCAGACCAGGACTAAACATCTAGACTAAACCAGACCAGGACTAAACATCTAGATTAAACCAGACCAGGACTAAACATCTAGATTAAACCAGACCAGGACTAAACATCTAGACTAAACCAGACCAGGACTAAACATCTAGATTAAACCAGACCAGGACTAAACATCTAGACTAAACCAGACCAGGACTAAACATCTAGACTAAACCAGACCAGGACTAAACATCTAGACTAAACCAGACCAGGACTAAACATCTAGATTAAACCAGACCAGGACTAAACATCTAGACTAAACCAGACCAGGACTAAACATCTAGACTAAACCAGACCAGGACTAAACATCTAGATTAAACCAGACCAGGACTAAACATCTAGACTAAACCAGACCAGGACTAAACATCTAGATTAAACCAGACCAGGACTAAACATCTAGACTAAACCAGACCAGGACTAAACATCTAGACTAAACCAGACCAGGACTAAACATCTAGATTAAACCAGACCAGGACTAAACATCTAGATTAAACCAGACCAGGACTAAACATCTAGACTAAACCAGACCAGGACTAAACATCTAGACTAAACCAGACCAGGACTAAACATCTAGATTAAACCAGACCAGGACTAAACATCTAGATTAAACCAGACCAGGACTAAACATCTAGATTAAACCAGACCAGGACTAAACATCTAGACTAAACCAGACCAGGACTAAACATCTAGACTAAACCAGACCAGGACTAAACATCTAGATTAAACCAGACCAGGACTAAACATCTAGATTAAACCAGACCAGGACTAAACATCTAGACTAAACCAGACCAGGACTAAACATCTAGACTAAACCAGACCAGGACTAAACATCTAGATTAAACCAGACCAGGACTAAACATCTAGATTAAACCAGACCAGGACTAAACATCTAGACTAAACCAGACCAGGACTAAACATCTAGACTAAACCAGACCAGGACTAAACATCTAGACTAAACCAGACCAGGACTAAACATCTAGATTAAACCAGACCAGGGCTAAACTCTAGACTAAACCAGACCAGGACTAAACATCTAGACTAAACCAGACCAGGACTAAACATCTAGACTAAACCAGACCAGGACTAAACATCTAGACTAAAGCCAGACCAGGACTAAACATCTAGACTAAACCAGACCAGGACTAAACATCTAGACTAAACCAGACCAGACCAGGACTAAACATCTAGATTAAACCAGACCAGGACTAAACATCTAGACTAAACCAGACTCCGGACTAAACATCTAGAATAAACCAGACCAGGACTAAACATCTAGACTAAACCAGACCAGGACTAAACATCTAGATTAAACCAGACCAGGACTAAACATCTAGAATTAAACCAGACCAGGACTAAACATCTAGACTAAACCAGACCAGGACTAAACATCTAGACTAAACCAGACCAGGACTAAACATCTAGATTAAACCAGACCAGGACTAAACATCTAGACTAAGCCAGACCAGGACTAAACATCTAGACCAGACCAGGACTAAACATCTGGAGCTAAACCAGACCAGGACTAAACATCTAGACTAGACCAGGACTAAACATCTAGATTAAGCCAGACCAGACTAAACATCTAGATTAAACCAGACCAGGACTAAACATCTAGACTAAACCAGACCAGGACTAAACATCTAGATCTAGACTAAACCAGACCAGGACTAAACATCTAGACTAAACCAGACCAGGACTAAACATCTAGACTAAACCAGACCAGGACTAAACATCTAGACAGACTAAGACTAAACCACTAGACTAAACCAGACCAGGACTAAACTCTAGATTAAACCAGACCAGGACTAAACATCTAGCTAAACCAGACCAGGACTAAACATCTAGACTAAACAGACAGGACTAAACTCTAGACTAAACCAGACCAGGACTAAACATCTAGATAACCAGACCAGGACTAAACATCTAGACTAAACAGACCAGGACTAAACATCTAGATTAGATAAACATAGACTCCAGACCAGACTAAACATCTAGATTAGACCAGGACTAAACACATCTAGATTAAACCAGACCAGGACTAAACATCTAGACTAAGACTCAGACCAGGACTAAACATCTAGCTAAACCAGACCAGGACTAAACATCTAGATAAACCAGACCAGGATTAAACCAGACCAGGACTAAACATCTAGATTAAACCAGACCAGGACTAAACATCTAGACTAAACCAGACCAGGACTAAACATCTAGACTAAACCAGACCAGGACTAAACATCTAGATTAAACCAGACCAGGACTAAACATCTAGATTAAACCAGACCAGGACTAAACATCTAGACTAAACCAGACCAGGACTAAACATCTAGACTAAACCAGACCAGGACTAAACATCTAGACTAAACCAGACCGGACTAAACATCTAGACTAAACCAGACCAGGACTAAACATCTAGACTAAACCAGACCGGACTAAACATCTAGACTAAACCAGACCGGACTAAACATCTAGACTAAACCAGACCGGACTAAACATCTAGACTAAACCAGACCAGGACTAAACATCTAGATTAAACCAGACCAGGACTAAACATCTAGACTAAACCAGACCAGGACTAAACATCTAGACTAAACCAGACCAGGACTAAACTCTAGACTAAACCAAACCGGACTAAACATCTAGACTAAACCAGACCAGGACTAAACATCTAGACTAAACCAGACCAGGACTAAACATCTAGATTAAACCAGACCGGACTAAACATCTAGACTAAACCAGACCAGGACTAAACATCTAGACTAAACCAGACCAGGACTAAACATCTAGACTAAACCAGACCAGGACTAAACATCTAGATTAAACCAGACCAGGACTAAACATCTAGACTAAACCAGACCGGACTAAACATCTAGACTAAACCAGACCAGGACTAAACATCTAGACTAAACCAGACCAGGACTAAACATCTAGACTAAACCAGACCAGGACTAAACATCTAGACTAAACCAGACCGGACTAAACATCTAGACTAAACCAGACCAGGACTAAACATCTAGACTAAACCAGACCAGGACTAAACATCTAGATTAAACCAGACCAGGACTAAACATCTAGATTAAACCAGACCGGACTAAACTCTAGACTAAACCAGACCAGGACTAAACATCTAGACTAAACCAGACCAGGACTAAACATCTAGACTAAACCAGACCGGACTAAACATCTAGACTAAACCAGACCAGGACTAAACATCTAGACTAAACCAGACCAGGACTAAACATCTAGACTAAACCAGACCGGACTAAACATCTAGACTAAACCAGACCAGGACTAAACATCTAGACTAAACCAGACCGGACTAAACATCTAGACTAAACCAGACCAGGACTAAACATCTAGACTAAACCAGACCGGACTAAACATCTAGACTAAACCAGACCGGACTAAACATCTAGACTAAACCAGACCAGGACTAAACATCTAGATTAAACCAGACCAGGACTAAACATCTAGACTAAACCAGACCAGGACTAAACATCTAGATTAAACCAGACCAGGACTAAACATCTAGACTAAACCAGACCAGGACTAAACATCTAGACTAAACCAGACCAGGACTAAACTCTAGACTAAACCAAACCAGACTAAACATCTAGACTAAACCAGACCAGGACTAAACATCTAGACTAAACCAGACCAGGACTAAACATCTAGATTAAACCAGACCAGGACTAAACATCTAGACTAAACCAGACCAGGACTAAACATCTAGACTAAACCAGACCAGGACTAAACTCTAGACTAAACCAAACCGGACTAAACATCTAGACTAAACCAGACCAGGACTAAACATCTAGACTAAACCAGACCAGGACTAAACATCTAGATTAAACCAGACCAGGACTAAACATCTAGATTAAACCAGACCAGGACTAAACATCTAGACTAAACCAGACCAGGACTAAACATCTAGACTAAACCAGACCAGGACTAAACTCTAGACTAAACCAAACCGGACTAAACATCTAGACTAAACCAGACCAGGACTAAACATCTAGACTAAACCAGACCAGGACTAAACATCTAGACTAAACCAGACCGGACTAAACATCTAGACTAAACCAGACCGGACTAAACATCTAGACTAAACCAGACCGGACTAAACATCTAGACTAAACCAGACCAGGACTAAACATCTAGATTAAACCAGACCAGGACTAAACATCTAGACTAAACCAGACCAGGACTAAACATCTAGATTAAACCAGACCAGGACTAAACATCTAGACTAAACCAGACCAGGACTAAACATCTAGACTAAACCAGACCAGGACTAAACTCTAGACTAAACCAAACCGGACTAAACATCTAGACTAAACCAGACCAGGACTAAACATCTAGACTAAACCAGACCAGGACTAAACATCTAGACTAAACCAGACCGGACTAAACATCTAGACTAAACCAGACCAGGACTAAACATCTAGACTAAACCAGACCAGGACTAAACATCTAGATTAAACCAGACCAGGACTAAACATCTAGACTAAACCAGACCAGGACTAAACATCTAGACTAAACCAGACCAGGACTAAACATCTAGATTAAACCAGACCAGGACTAAACATCTAGACTAAACCAGACCAGGACTAAACATCTAGATTAAACCAGACCAGGACTAAACATCTAGATTAAACCAGACCAGGACTAAACATCTAGACTAAACCAGACCAGGACTAAACATCTAGACTAAACCAGACCAGGACTAAACATCTAGATTAAACCAGACCAGGACTAAACATCTAGACTAAACCAGACCAGGACTAAACATCTAGACTAAACCAGACCAGGACTAAACATCTAGATTAAACCAGACCAGGACTAAACATCTAGACTAAACCAGACCAGGACTAAACATCTAGATTAAACCAGACCAGGACTAAACATCTAGACTAAACCAGACCAGGACTAAACATCTAGATTAAACCAGACCAGGACTAAACATCTAGATTAAACCAGACCAGGACTAAACATCTAGACTAAACCAGACCAGGACTAAACATCTAGATTAAACCAGACCAGGACTAAACATCTAGACTAAACCAGACCAGGACTAAACATCTAGATTAAACCAGACCAGGACTAAACATCTAGACTAAACCAGACCAGGACTAAACATCTAGATTAAACCAGACCAGGACTAAACATCTAGATTAAACCAGACCAGGACTAAACTCTAGACTGAACCAGACCAGGACTAAACTCTAGACTAAACCAGACCAGGACTAAACTCTAGACTAAACCAGACCAGGACTAAACATCTAGACTAAACCAGACCAGGACTAAACATCTAGATTAAACCAGACCAGGACTAAACTCTAGACTGAACCAGACCAGGACTAAACTCTAGACTAAACCAGACCAGGACTAAACTCTAGACTAAACCAGACCAGGACTAAACATCTAGACTAAACCAGACCAGGACTAAACTCTAGACTAAACCAGACCAGGACTAAACATCTAGACTAAACCAGACCAGGACTAAACTCTAGACTAAACCAGACCAGGACTAAACATCTAGATTAAACCAGACCAGGACTAAACATCTAGACTAAACCAGACCAGGACTAAACTCTAGACTAAACCAGACCAGGACTAAACTCTAGACTAAACCAGACCAGGACTAAACATCTAGACTAAACCAGACCAGGACTAAACATCTAGACTAAACCAGACCAGGACTAAACTCTAGACTAAACCAGACCGGACTAAACATCTAGACTAAACCAGACCAGGACTAAACTCTAGACTAAACCAGACCAGGACTAAACTCTAGACTAAACCAGACCGGACTAAACATCTAGACTAAACCAGACCAGGACTAAACATCTAGACTAAACCAGACCAGGACTAAACATCTAGATTAAACCAGACCAGGACTAAACATCTAGACTAAACCAGACCAGGACTAAACATCTAGATTAAACCAGACCAGGACTAAACATCTAGATTAAACCAGACCAGGGCTAAACATCTAGATTAAACCAGACCAGGACTAAACATCTAGACTAAACCAGACCAGGACTAAACATCTAGATTAAACCAGACCAGGACTAAACATCTAGATTAAACCAGACCAGGACTAAACATCTAGACTAAACCAGACCAGGACTAAACATCTAGATTAAACCAGACCAGGGCTAAACTCTAGACTAAACCAGACCAGGACTAAACATCTAGACTAAACCAGACCAGGACTAAACATCTAGATTAAACCAGACCAGGACTAAACATCTAGACTAAACCAGACCAGGACTAAACATCTAGACTAAACCAGACCAGGACTAAACATCTAGATTAAACCAGACCAGGACTAAACATCTAGACTAAACCAGACCAGGACTAAACATCTAGATTAAACCAGACCAGGACTAAACATCTAGACTAAACCAGACCAGGACTAAACATCTAGATTAAACCAGACCAGGACTAAACATCTAGATTAAACCAGACCAGGACTAAAACATCTAGACTAAACCAGACCAGGACTAAACATCTAGATTAAACCAGACCAGGACTAAACATCTAGACTAAACCAGACCAGGACTAAACATCTAGATTAAACCAGACCAGGACTAAACATCTAGACTAAACCAGACCAGGACTAAACATCTAGATTAAACCAGACCAGGACTAAACATCTAGATTAAACCAGACCAGGACTAAACATCTAGATTAAACCAGACCAGGACTAAACTCTAGACTGAACCAGACCAGGACTAAACTCTAGACTAAACCAGACCAGGACTAAACTCTAGACTAAACCAGACCAGGACTAAACATCTAGACTAAACCAGACCAGGACTAAACATCTAGATTAAACCAGACCAGGACTAAACTCTAGACTGAACCAGACCAGGACTAAACTCTAGACTAAACCAGACCAGGACTAAACTCTAGACTAAACCAGACCAGGACTAAACATCTAGACTAAACCAGACCAGGACTAAACTCTAGACTAAACCAGACCAGGACTAAACATCTAGACTAAACCAGACCAGGACTAAACTCTAGACTAAACCAGACCAGGACTAAACATCTAGATTAAACCAGACCAGGACTAAACATCTAGACTAAACCAGACCAGGACTAAACTCTAGACTAAACCAGACCAGGACTAAACTCTAGACTAAACCAGACCAGGACTAAACATCTAGACTAAACCAGACCAGGACTAAACATCTAGACTAAACCAGACCAGGACTAAACTCTAGACTAAACCAGACCGGACTAAACATCTAGACTAAACCAGACCAGGACTAAACTCTAGACTAAACCAGACCAGGACTAAACTCTAGACTAAACCAGACCGGACTAAACATCTAGACTAAACCAGACCAGGACTAAACATCTAGACTAAACCAGACCAGGACTAAACATCTAGATTAAACCAGACCAGGACTAAACATCTAGACTAAACCAGACCAGGACTAAACATCTAGATTAAACCAGACCAGGACTAAACATCTAGATTAAACCAGACCAGGGCTAAACATCTAGATTAAACCAGACCAGGACTAAACATCTAGACTAAACCAGACCAGGACTAAACATCTAGATTAAACCAGACCAGGACTAAACATCTAGATTAAACCAGACCAGGACTAAACATCTAGACTAAACCAGACCAGGACTAAACATCTAGATTAAACCAGACCAGGGCTAAACTCTAGACTAAACCAGACCAGGACTAAACATCTAGACTAAACCAGACCGGACTAAACATCTAGACTAAACCAGACCAGGACTAAACATCTAGACTAAACCAGACCAGGACTAAACATCTAGATTAAACCAGACCAGGACTAAACATCTAGACTAAACCAGACCAGGACTAAACATCTAGATTAAACCAGACCAGGACTAAACATCTAGATTAAACCAGACCAGGACTAAACATCTAGACTAAACCAGACCGGACTAAACATCTAGATTAAACCAGACCAGGACTAAACATCTAGACTAAACCAGACCAGGACTAAACATCTAGATTAAACCAGACCAGGACTAAACATCTAGATTAAACCAGACCAGGACTAAACATCTAGACTAAACCAGACCGGACTAAACATCTAGACTAAACCAGACCAGGACTAAACATCTAGACTAAACCAGACCAGGACTAAACATCTAGATTAAACCAGACCAGGACTAAACATCTAGACTAAACCAGACCAGGACTAAACATCTAGATTAAACCAGACCAGGACTAAACATCTAGATTAAACCAGACCAGGACTAAACATCTAGACTAAACCAGACCGGACTAAACATCTAGACTAAACCAGACCGGACTAAACATCTAGATTAAACCAGACCAGGACTAAACATCTAGACTAAACCAGACCAGGACTAAACATCTAGATTAAACCAGACCAGGACTAAACATCTAGACTAAACCAGACCGGACTAAACATCTAGATTAAACCAGACCAGGACTAAACATCTAGACTAAACCAGACCAGGACTAAACATCTAGACTAAACCAGACCAGGACTAAACATCTAGATTAAACCAGACCAGGACTAAACATCTAGACTAAACCAGACCAGGACTAAACATCTAGATTAAACCAGACCAGGACTAAACATCTAGATTAAACCAGACCAGGACTAAACATCTAGACTAAACCAGACCGGACTAAACATCTAGACTAAACCAGACCAGGACTAAACATCTAGACTAAACCAGACCGGACTAAACATCTAGATTAAACCAGACCAGGACTAAACATCTAGACTAAACCAGACCAGGACTAAACATCTAGATTAAACCAGACCAGGACTAAACATCTAGACTAAACCAGACCGGACTAAACATCTAGATTAAACCAGACCAGGACTAAACATCTAGACTAAACCAGACCAGGACTAAACATCTAGACTAAACCAGACCAGGACTAAACATCTAGATTAAACCAGACCAGGACTAAACATCTAGACTAAACCAGACCAGGACTAAACATCTAGATTAAACCAGACCAGGACTAAACATCTAGATTAAACCAGACCAGGACTAAACATCTAGACTAAACCAGACCGGACTAAACATCTAGACTAAACCAGACCAGGACTAAACATCTAGACTAAACCAGACCAGGACTAAACATCTAGATTAAACCAGACCAGGACTAAACATCTAGATTAAACCAGACCAGGACTAAACATCTAGACTAAACCAGACCGGACTAAACATCTAGACTAAACCAGACCAGGACTAAACATCTAGACTAAACCAGACCAGGACTAAACATCTAGACTAAACCAGACCAGGACTAAACATCTAGATTAAACCAGACCAGGACTAAACATCTAGATTAAACCAGACCAGGACTAAACATCTAGACTAAACCAGACCAGGACTAAACATCTAGACTAAACCAGACCAGGACTAAACATCTAGATTAAACCAGACCTGGACTAAACATCTAGACTAAACCAGACCAGGACTAAACATCTAGATTAAACCAGACCAGGACTAAACATCTAGATTAAACCAGACCAGGACTAAACATCTAGACTAAACCAGACCAGGACTAAACATCTAGATTAAACCAGACCAGGACTAAACATCTAGATTAAACCAGACCAGGACTAAACATCTAGACTAAACCAGACCAGGACTAAACATCTAGACTAAACCAGACCAGGACTAAACATCTAGATTAAACCAGACCAGGACTAAACATCTAGACTAAACCAGACCAGGACTAAACATCTAGATTAAACCAGACCAGGACTAAACATCTAGATTAAACCAGACCAGGACTAAACATCTAGACTAAACCAGACCGGACTAAACATCTAGATTAAACCAGACCAGGACTAAACATCTAGACTAAACCAGACCAGGACTAAACATCTAGATTAAACCAGACCAGGACTAAACATCTAGATTAAACCAGACCAGGACTAAACATCTAGACTAAACCAGACCGGACTAAACATCTAGATTAAACCAGACCAGGACTAAACATCTAGACTAAACCAGACCAGGACTAAACTCTAGACTAAACCAGACCAGGACTAAACTCTAGACTGAACCAGACCAGGACTAAACATCTAGACTAAACCAGACCAGGACTAAACATCTAGACTAAACCAGACCAGGACTAAACTCTAGACTAAACCAGACCGGACTAAACATCTAGACTAAACCAGACCAGGACTAAACTCTAGACTAAACCAGACCAGGACTAAACTCTAGACTAAACCAGACCGGACTAAACATCTAGACTAAACCAGACCAGGACTAAACATCTAGACTAAACCAGACCAGGACTAAACATCTAGATTAAACCAGACCAGGACTAAACATCTAGACTAAACCAGACCAGGACTAAACATCTAGATTAAACCAGACCAGGACTAAACATCTAGATTAAACCAGACCAGGGCTAAACATCTAGATTAAACCAGACCAGGACTAAACATCTAGACTAAACCAGACCAGGACTAAACATCTAGATTAAACCAGACCAGGACTAAACATCTAGATTAAACCAGACCAGGACTAAACATCTAGACTAAACCAGACCAGGACTAAACATCTAGATTAAACCAGACCAGGGCTAAACTCTAGACTAAACCAGACCAGGACTAAACATCTAGACTAAACCAGACCGGACTAAACATCTAGACTAAACCAGACCAGGACTAAACATCTAGACTAAACCAGACCAGGACTAAACATCTAGATTAAACCAGACCAGGACTAAACATCTAGACTAAACCAGACCAGGACTAAACATCTAGATTAAACCAGACCAGGACTAAACATCTAGATTAAACCAGACCAGGACTAAACATCTAGACTAAACCAGACCGGACTAAACATCTAGATTAAACCAGACCAGGACTAAACATCTAGACTAAACCAGACCAGGACTAAACATCTAGATTAAACCAGACCAGGACTAAACATCTAGATTAAACCAGACCAGGACTAAACATCTAGACTAAACCAGACCGGGACTAAACATCTAGACTAAACCAGACCAGGACTAAACATCTAGATTAAACCAGACCAGGACTAAACATCTAGACTAAACCAGACCGGACTAAACATCTAGATTAAACCAGACCAGGACTAAACATCTAGACTAAACCAGACCAGGACTAAACATCTAGACTAAACCAGACCAGGACTAAACATCTAGATTAAACCAGACCAGGACTAAACATCTAGACTAAACCAGACCAGGACTAAACATCTAGATTAAACCAGACCAGGACTAAACATCTAGATTAAACCAGACCAGGACTAAACATCTAGACTAAACCAGACCGGACTAAACATCTAGACTAAACCAGACCAGGACTAAACATCTAGACTAAACCAGACCAGGACTAAACATCTAGATTAAACCAGACCAGGACTAAACATCTAGATTAAACCAGACCAGGACTAAACATCTAGACTAAACCAGACCGGACTAAACATCTAGACTAAACCAGACCAGGACTAAACATCTAGACTAAACCAGACCAGGACTAAACATCTAGACTAAACCAGACCAGGACTAAACATCTAGATTAAACCAGACCAGGACTAAACATCTAGATTAAACCAGACCAGGACTAAACATCTAGACTAAACCAGACCAGGACTAAACATCTAGATTAAACCAGACCAGGACTAAACATCTAGATTAAACCAGACCAGGACTAAACATCTAGACTAAACCAGACCAGGACTAAACTCTAGATTAAACCAGACCAGGACTAAACATCTAGACTAAACCAGACCAGGACTAAACATCTAGACTAAACCAGACCAGGACTAAACATCTAGATTAAACCAGACCAGGACTAAACATCTAGACTAAACCAGACCAGGACTAAACATCTAGATTAAACCAGACCAGGACTAAACATCTAGACTAAACCAGACCAGGACTAAACATCTAGATTAAACCAGACCAGGACTAAACATCTAGATTAAACCAGACCAGGACTAAACATCTAGACTAAACCAGACCAGGACTAAACATCTAGACTAAACCAGACCAGGACTAAACTCTAGATTAAACCAGACCAGGACTAAACATCTAGACTAAACCAGACCAGGACTAAACATCTAGACTAAACCAGACCAGGACTAAACATCTAGATTAAACCAGACCAGGACTAAACATCTAGACTAAACCAGACCAGGACTAAACATCTAGATTAAACCAGACCAGGACTAAACATCTAGATTAAACCAGACCAGGACTAAACATCTAGACTAAACCAGACCGGACTAAACATCTAGATTAAACCAGACCAGGACTAAACATCTAGACTAAACCAGACCAGGACTAAACATCTAGATTAAACCAGACCAGGACTAAACATCTAGATTAAACCAGACCAGGACTAAACATCTAGACTAAACCAGACCGGACTAAACATCTAGATTAAACCAGACCAGGACTAAACATCTAGACTAAACCAGACCAGGACTAAACATCTAGATTAAACCAGACCAGGACTAAACATCTAGACTAAACCAGACCGGACTAAACATCTAGATTAAACCAGACCAGGACTAAACATCTAGACTAAACCAGACCAGGACTAAACATCTAGACTAAACCAGACCAGGACTAAACATCTAGATTAAACCAGACCAGGACTAAACATCTAGACTAAACCAGACCAGGACTAAACATCTAGATTAAACCAGACCAGGACTAAACATCTAGATTAAACCAGACCAGGACTAAACATCTAGACTAAACCAGACCGGACTAAACATCTAGATTAAACCAGACCAGGACTAAACATCTAGACTAAACCAGACCAGGACTAAACATCTAGACTAAACCAGACCAGGACTAAACATCTAGATTAAACCAGACCAGGACTAAACATCTAGACTAAACCAGACCGGACTAAACATCTAGATTAAACCAGACCAGGACTAAACATCTAGATTAAACCAGACCAGGACTAAACATCTAGACTAAACCAGACCAGGACTAAACATCTAGATTAAACCAGACCAGGACTAAACATCTAGACTAAACCAGACCGGACTAAACATCTAGACTAAACCAGACCAGGACTAAACATCTAGATTAAACCAGACCAGGACTAAACATCTAGATTAAACCAGACCAGGACTAAACATCTAGACTAAACCAGACCAGGACTAAACATCTAGATTAAACCAGACCAGGACTAAACATCTAGACTAAACCAGACCAGGACTAAACATCTAGATTAAACCGGGCCAGGACTAAACATCTAAATTAAACCAGACCAGGACTAAACATCTAGACTAAACCAGACCAGGACTAAACATCTAGATTAAACCAGACCAGGACTAAACATCTAGACTAAACCAGACCAGGACTAAACATCTAGACTAAACCGGGCCATACAGGACTGGTATTAGACCAGGACGAAACCAGGACTAAACATGGTCCTTAGTTGGTGCAGAGAGGGTCAGGCGCAAGGGCTCATGGGTGAAGGTCATGGGCGTGTCTAATGTAAACACAGAGCAGGAGGGGAGGAAGAGAGAAGAGAGAGAGTAGAGAGTGAATATAGGAGAGGGAGACAGAGGACAGAGAAAGAGAAAGAGGGAAATATGAAGAGAAGGAAGGGGAAAAGTGAGAGGAGAGAGAGATGGGGGAGAGGAGAATGAGGTAAAGAGGACAGAGAGGAGTGAGGGAGGGAGAGACAGATTGGAGGAAAGAGAAGAGAGAGAGAGGACAGAGAGGAGAGAGAGAGAGAGGGGGGAAGAGAGGGGCCCCATACATCCTGTAAGTCCAGGAAAACAGTACCGCTAAAAAGAGAGTGGAATCTGACCAAAGGACTGTGAAGGGACTAAAACAGAACGAGACCAGGACTAAAACAGAACTAAACCAGGACTAAAACAGAACTGAACCAGGACTAAAACAGAACTGAACCAGGACTAAAACAGAACTAAAACAGAACTGAACCAGGACTAAAACAGCACTGAACCAGGACTAAAACAGAACTAAAACAGAACTGAACCAGGACTAAAACAGAACTAAAACAGAACTGAACCAGGACTAAAACAGAACTGAACCAGGACTAAAACAGAACTGAACCAGGACTAAAACAGAACTAAAACAGAACTGAACCAGGACTAAAACAGAACTAAAACAGAACTGAACCAGGACTAAAACAGAACTGAACCAGGACTAAAACAGAACTAAAACAGAACTGAACCAGGACTAAAACAGCACTGAACCAGGACTAAAACAGAACTAAAACAGAACTGAACCAGGACTAAAACAGAACTAAAACAGAACAGAACCAGGACTAAAACAGAACTAAAACAGAACTGAACCAGGACTAAAACAGAACTACATTATTCTTTAAAAAGAATCATTTGCTAGGTGCCACTCTGGACTCTGGATTGAGACGACCCAGAACATTCCCAATGCTGAACCAAAAACAAGCCAAAAACAAGCCAAAAAAAAAATAGACAAAGCAAAAATGTGATCAAACTTTTCTTGAGTGAATGGAGCAAATATAAAATATACATCACAATAATGACAGAATACATTATCTGAATAAATGGGGCTAACCAAAGTAGGACTGCACTGAACCAGGCTAAACTGGAGCAGGTCCAGTGCCAGGTTTACACTACGCAATATGTCTGATCGTTTCACTCAGCTCAAACTGTACCACCAAATCACAGGGTTTAAAAGTTCACAGCTCACTTCATGTTCTCATGAGGGGAGACTGGATTTCAAACAGGTTTGATGTTCTTGCGATTTTGCTGATTGGGAACTTGTTGTTAGGTTTACTAGTTTAGTTTAGTTTATAATGAGACCGGGACAGTGCACATATACATTAACCTTAACAGGAGAGATGCTTGTACCAGGTTGTAGCGCCAGTGCTAATTTCCACCTGTCGTCCCCGGGCAGGTTGATGTTATACTTCATAAATACAAACATACAAAGAGAATGTCTTTATAATGACCGGAGCATCATTAAAATTCTGTATCCTCATTCATACCCAGTTCTCTCAGCACCTTAAAATCATCATCCTTATCAAAAGTCATCATTCTGTTCATTCTCTCCAGAAGATCACGCTCTCTCCACACACTCCTCAGTCCACATTATGGGCACAGGTTTGGTTTGAAAGGAGCCATTTTTCCTCCAGGCGTGAGAACGTGCCATAGTTAGTACATGTGATCAGCTCTGTCGGTCACATGTTCCACTGATGGACGCCGCGCATGAAGAGTTTGAGTTTCCAAATGCTGTTGTGCGTTTGTGGATCCTGCACTCGCCTCGCACGGTGGGTCGAGTGGCTCGGGAGGTGGTTTCAGAGCTCAGGGAAACAAACTGTTTAAGCGGAGGAGCAGCAGCATCATGAATGATCTTATACAGCAGACAAATATTCTCAGGTTTTCAAAACTTAAAATCCCATGTTTCACAAGAATATGACAGTGGTGGAATAACCGACTTTTCTTGTCATGGGACTTGAGAGCACTTTTATATACTGATTCTAGAGGCCTCAGAGCAGATTTAAGCCTGAGACCAAGTTGTTCTACAGTATAAAAAGTGTATGATCATCACATTCAGATCAGCACCTGAGGCTCAGGGAGTTTCTGATGTATCTGAAATTGGCCATGTTGAATTTTATAGTGTTTGTTAACTTTTTAATGTGTTTTTAAAAACACACATTTGGTTCTAGAATAATTCCTAGATATTTTACCTGATCAACATTATTAATCTTCTGTCCTATCAGAATTTCAGGATAGTTTTGAGATTTATGACGGTTTGAAAAAAAACATAGAAACAGTTTTGTCGATATTTAAAGTGAGACAAGAGTTTTTAAGCCAATCAGAAACCTTAGTCATCTCCTCTGACAGTTTTTGAGCAACTTCGATAACAGTTTTACCATGAGTATATACCACCGTATCATCGGCATACATGATTATTTTAACATCACACACAGACAGGAGGTCATTAATATATAGCGTGAACAGCAGGGGGCCAAGAATAGATCCTTGCGGCACACCCACACTGCAAGGTCTGAGGGGAGATGTAACATTGTTGACTGCTACACATTGGAGCCTCTCACTGAGGTAAGATTTTATCCAATTTATTGTGTTCATACTGATATGGAAATTTGATAGTTTGCTGATAAGTAAGTCATGGTTAACTGTATCGAAGGCCTTTTGTAAGTCAAGAAAGACCCCACCACTCCTCCACCATCCAAGTTAGATTTAATGTCTTCTAGTAAGTAGCAACAAGCAGTCTCAGTTGAGTGTTTTTTCCTGAACCCAAACTGGAAAGGGTTTAATGCTGAGACAGAGTCAAGATGTTCCACAAGCTGCTCTGCTACCACTTTCTCCAAGACCTTGGAGATGGTTGGTAGGATGCTTATGGGTCAGTAACTGGAGACCAGAAGCTTGTCCCCTGACTTGAATACTGCTTTTTTTTTTAAGATTGTGGGAAAAATATTCTCATTTATAGACTGATTTATAACTTGTGTTAGTACTGGGGTTAAAGTGTCTTTGAATTCTTTCAGAAAAAAAGTGTCAATTCCAAAAATGTCTTTTGTTTTGCTGTTATTTAAGTTACATATTATTTTAGAGATTTTTAGTTCACCAGTGTTGCCTAATTTTAAAAAGGATTTGTCTTCATCTCTGGAGTAATTTTGAGTGCTATTTGTTTTTGGAAAAGCATCTGCCAGGTTTATTACAGAATTTAAAAAATAATCATTGAAATGTATAGCCAATTCTGGATTTTCATCTTGGATTTTTCCATTTATTTTAAGTTGTGCTTAGTCCAGTTTTAAGGGCTGTTTTTATCTGTTTTATCTGTATGTCACTAAGATAAGCTGCTGCAGGAGATAACAAGCTGGGGGAAGTGTGGCAACCTGAGCACTGTCCTCTGTTTCCTCCTATTTTCTCATCAGCATCACTCACTATGTTCTCATCTGTAGTTTGTTCATTGCTATTCACATGTTGTCCCCTGTCCCACTCCCCCTGTGGAGTGGAACTCTTTCAGACGCCTGATGACAGCTGGACCCCTCTCCTCCTCCTCCTCCTCCCCGGCTCCTTCCCCACCTGGGTAGCTGTGGTCATACTGAACTGGCCCACGGGCCTGGACATCTATAGCCTGTCCGTCCATGGGAGTGGATCTCTCCTTCACTGTAGTTCTCCCCGAGGTTTCTTCTTTTTTCCAGGACCCTGGGTTTTTTGGAGTTTTTCCTTGCTGAGAAGGAGGGTCTAAGGACAGGGGATGACTGGACCATGTTTCATTTGCTGCTTTACATGAATGTTGTTTATTCCTGTTCTGATATGTCTGTGTGGATGTTTTACTCATCCATATCTTGGAACGCCCTTAGAGGCAACTGTTGTTGTGATTTTGAACGCTACAAAAATAAATTGAATTGAAAAATTGAATCTGTTTGGCTGTTTTATAGGGGCTTTATCTCTAAGTCTCATCAAATCCCAAAGGTGTTCATTAAACCATGGCAGTGTCTTTTTATGTAATTTTCTATGTTTTAATTGTGTGTATGTATCAATTTTATCCTTTATAGCATTTATTATATTATTACATGTGTGATCGCAATTTTTATGAATCAATTTGCAGGTCCAGTCTATTCCATTTATATCATTTTTCAGGAGTGCTTGATTTTAATTTGTTATGTAAGGTATTTTCTTTGTTTTTGTTTGTTCTTTATTTCTATATCTAGATTTAGTCAGTTTCCTAGCATCTAATGTGAAATTATGATCAGACAATCCAGTTATTAAGTTGTATGTTTTGATTACCCTATCTGGTTTATTAGTGAAAATCAACTCAATCAAAGTTTGGGAGCTTCTTGTAACTCTGGTTGGCTTCTGGATCATTTGAGTCAATTCTGCAGAGTTACAGATGGCTTTTTTCTCTTTGTTTTGTCAAGCCAGTTAATGTTAAAATCACCCATAAGCAATATTTCCTTTCGTTCACATTTCTTTAGGATTTTTGTTAAACCTGTATAAAATTCACTTTTTGCATTTGGTGGCCTGCATACAGCAAGTACAATAAATGACATTTGGGGCGATAGTGTTATTGTGACACCGACACATTCTAACGTTTGGTCAGGTATGTCTATTGGGTGACTATTGATGCTTCCCTCTGTCCCGTCTGTAAACTTTATATCCAGGGAGTGTAAACACTGATAAAGACGTGATCGCAGTTATCCAAGTCTCCGTAAGACACAGGTAATCCAAGTTTGAATCAATGAGTAAATGTTCTAATTGTTCTGTTTTCGAAATTACGCTGCGTATGTTATACCAAAGATTCCTTTCGGCTTTGTTGACGGATTCCACAGTACAGATGCATGATTTACAGTTTGAAAGAGTTTCATGGCGCGTTGTTTGGTAGCTACGACAGCGAGTTTGACCATAGTCGACATTGTTTAACTTAAGCGCACGCCTTGTAAAGAAGATACATTGGTTGTTGGTGCCGTGGTGGTTAAGCTGGAGCCTTTTATGTTACCTGGTAGCTCCATCGGGCTCGTGGATGCGTGTGGGGTGTGGGTCACCAGAGCTGCCTCCTTCGCGGGTGTGGTTATCTGCAGAGGCTGTTGTAGATCCATAGGCCCGCGGTTTACTTGAACATCTCCGCATAGAAGTAGCATAACGCAAAGGAGAGTTGCATTTCCCCGTTGGACTGATGTCTGAGTCATTCTCCGTGCGCTCGGTTTGTATTGCACACTTTGGTCATTTAGCACGTTGGAGAAGATGACATACTGGCTCCATGAGTCCAGGGGCCTCTTGAACGCGCCACTTTCATCTGCAATGGAGCGATTTTTGGCAGCGTTCCAGCTCCCAAGCATTTGCGTAGTCATGACAACCGTCAGGTAGAGTGACACAGTTAGCGCATTATGGCCCTTGTCTTTAATGTTTTTTGTCCGTGACCCAAAAAGACAAGATTTAGGAGCAGATGTTAAGTCAGGCGACTTTCCAGATGTCTTCAGGAAGAGTAAAGCGTGAGCACCCGCCGACCTGCAGCTACCTGCCGCCATCTCCTTTGGGTGTCACACTTCACAATATATCTCAGTTTTGGGCAGCAGGCAGCAAAGACTCCAACAGGTCAGTGGCAAAGAGAAGGGCACCCTTGTGAGTGGGGTTGCCTCTCCGCAGATCTGACCTGTAACATGGCCTGGTGGTGTCATCTGGTTGTCTCCATGGAAACAGAAGTTGAAGCTTCATCGTGCACCCGAAGCCTGAGCGCGATCCAACGACACACGATTACGCCAAAACTCAGCCTGATCCTAAAAACAGTCGCTCAAGTGGAAAATCGGCTTAAAAAGGGCCAAAAATTGCACAGTGTATGACCGGCTTAAAGGCTGCCCCACACTACACGATTTTTCGGTCTTAAGCGATTTTTAAAAGTGCGACAAAAAGCTCACACCACAGACACGAGGAGAACCTTATGAGACTTTAAATCTCCGACCGCAAAGACTGCAGTGGGATAATGTCTGCGGACCACAGGATATAAAGTTATGAGTGCAATAGCATCAGCTGTTTCCTCTCTACAATAAAACCACTCACTTTGAGACTCTGAAGTGTTCAAAAGATCAGAGCTCTGCACTTCCAGTTTAGACACAAGTAAAAAACTGTATTATTATTTGTGAAATGTGGTGCAGTATTTCAGATACATGATTGTTAGAGCATCAAAGACTGAAGAAGTCCACAGGAAGTAGAGTCACTGTCCTAATCTGCAGCTTCGCCTCCATTCGTGCACTGTGTGGATGTAAACAGATGCATGTGAGGAACTTTCTCCTTTTTACTTTTAGAAATGCTTCAAACTGGACTAATAGCGCTGTTTTGTGGACTGGATGTCATTATTAGCACAGGACAATTTCTATGGATAATATGGATGAGATGCTGCACTTTGAATTTGAATAATAAAGTCATTATTTTCACTATATCCTGAGTTTGTATCTTGCGTCTCTGTGTCCGTCTCGCCTCTGCCCCTGAGCTCTGTTTTATCGGCTCTTACCGTAGTGTTGCTGATGTTTGGTGGTTATAATCCGACAGTGATACCACACACACACAGACACACACACACACACACACAGACACACACACACACACAGACACACACACACACACACAGACACACACACACACACACACACACACACACAGACACACACACACAGACACACACACACACACAGACACACACACACACAGACACACACACACAAGGAGTGCAGCGTCTTTAATATCGCACATGAAGACAAAAAGTCGGGTCACATCTCCCCAAACTCGGGGAGAAGCAAATTGCAGCCAAAATTGTAGTGTTTAGCCTTAAGGATGGATTCATACATGTTCTGGTTCAAATCCCATGTGGGTTTTGTTGTGGGACGAGACCAACAGAACCTAGAACTAGAAATAGAACAGGTTTAGTCCTGGTCTAGTCCTATTGCTCTGGTCCCGGTTTAGTCCTGGTCTAGTCCCAGTTTAGTTCCAGTTTTGATGGGATTATGCATGGGGTTTGGGCTTCCCATTAGTTTGAGGACTTTTCATCATTTAAAAAAAAGTCTACATTTTGCTTTGAATTGTCTTATGGCACATTTCAACATTCCAAAACACATGGATTGTGTGAATGCACCTGAAACAAAGCAAGACTAAAACCAGACTTTAAAAGAAATCCATTCAAGAATGCTCTGATTAAATGAAAATGTGTGGATGTGTCTTATGCCTTGTCCACACGTAGCCGGGTATCTGATAAACCGAAGATGTTTTGCTGCGTTTTGACCTGTCATCCACACGAACACGCATCACAAACGAGTATTCAGGGAAAACTCCGGCCAAAGTGAAGATTTTTGAAAACTCCGTTTATGCCTGTTTGTGTGGACAGAGATAACTGGGGTTTTGCGTTTTAAAACGTCACTGTCTGCGCCAAAAAATATGAATCTGCCCTGACGTCAAACGTGCGACATTTGTTTAGGCGACTGCAAAAGCCAAAGCCAAAGCAGAATATGGATCGGAGTCGTTTCTTGAGACCCAATCAATATTTTGTTGCGTCTTTTGAAGTTTATACTCCAAAATGTTTTCTGTTGTTTAAGTTTAGGCGGAAGTGACAGTGAAGTGAGGGCTCAATGGAAATAACGCCATCTACAGGTTTGGAATGTGTATGAATGTGGTTGAAAACGCAGATGTTCGGTTATGTGTGGAAGGTGTTTTTTTCGAAGACGAGGTGGTGTGGATAAAACTATTTTTATAAACGGAGGGGGGGAAATGTTCGGTTTTAAAAATACCCGGATACGTGTGCACATGGCCTTAATGTGTGTCTTTTGGCAGAGGCAGTTCGGATTCTGTGCTTCTGTGACTTTGTGAGACGAGAAAAGTCTTTTCTCATTCACACTGAAATATGATGATATTTAGAAAGGCAGAGGACTACACTTAAACCAAGTCTAAACAAGGTCTAAACCAGGACTCAAACATGTCTAAAGTAGGACTAAAACAGGTATAAAACAGGAACTGAATTGGAGTTTAAACCTGGACTAAACCAAGACGGTTCTATAGTAATACACGGCACAACAAACTAAAACAAGAATAAAGCAGGATTAAACCAGGGCTAAAAAGTGGCCTAAACTGGCTATAACAAGAAAGACAGTTCTAAACCAGAAATATACCAGTCCTAAACCAGGACTAAACCAGGACTTAACCAGGTCAAACCAGGACTAACTATAGATCTAAACCTAAACCTGGTCTGAACCTGAGCTAAATCAGGGGTAAAACCAGACTAAAAACAGGTCTAATCCGAGACGGTTCTAAACCAGGTCTGTACCAGTCTTGACCCAGACTAAACCAGGTCTAAATCGTGTGTGTGGTTTGTGGGTGCAGGAGTTTTTTGTCTTCTGATCAGCTCCTTTGTCTCTGGGCGCGTGTTTCTGCCTCCGTCCTCCCGCTCTGCCTGAACACAGATTTGTGAGGCTCAGGTGGCAGCCATTTTGTGTCCTTAAATGATCCCAGTTTTAGTTTGGAGCTGCTGTTGCTATTGGAAACGGAGGAGAGTAGAAATCATGAATCACACGCAGTTTTAGAGGAGTGTAAACACGGCACTGTGGAACTCTCTGTGGAGCCACAAAGACTAGTTACATGTCAGATCTGTAGAAATGAAGTTTGTGAAGTTTATCTGTGAATGGATAAAGGCCGAATATAGGTTAAATGCTCTACTGTGGAACGTTAGAGGTGGAAGACTACCCACACTTTAAATCTCATAAAAACCCATTTTTGCAGAAGTTGTACATTTTCATGGCTGTATTTTAATATATTCATTCACAGCTTCACAGCTTTCAGTTTCTTGCCTCATGCTGCCGAGTCAAGCTCCTGTTTTTGCCTTTGAAAGCTGCTGATGGCGCCTGTCAGAAAAATGATCTCCAGAATAGAACGACATCATTTCATTATCCATTACTGTTGCCTTACACTGGGGTCTATCAAAGCGTGCTTTAGTCAGGTGTGGAGATAGTGCTTTGCTCTGGGTCTCCTCCTATTCCATCAGCTCTGGACCAGGGCAGAGGTGAGTTTCTTGCCCAAGATTAAGCTCCTCCTGTGGCCTTTGCTCCTCTGAGGTCAGCCTCTCACACCACACATCCACAGCTCGTCCATCTCCATGACACTGCTCCATTGTGTGGCTCTGCTGCTCTCTGGACTGACCCTGCTAAAGGTTCTGTGTGTGTGTGTGTGTGTATGTGTGTGTGTGTGTGTGTATGTGTGTGTATGTGTGTGTATGTGTGTGTATGTGTGTGTATGTGTGTGTGTGTGTGTGTGTGTGTGTGTGCGTGTGTGTGTGTGTCTCTGTGTGTGTATGTGTGTGTCTCTGTGTGTGTGTGTGTATGTATGTGTGTGTGTGTGTGTATGTGTGTGTGTGTGTGTGCGTGTGTGTGTGTCTCTGTGTGTGTGTGTGTGTGTGTGTGCATGTGTGTGTGTGTGTGTGTGTGTGTGTGTGTGTGTGAGAGTGTGTGTGTGTGTATAGTGTGTGTGTGTGTGTGTGTGTGTGTGTGTGCAGTAGACAACTCTCACAAACAGAGGCTCCCAGGTTGGACTCCCAGGCCCAGAGTGGTCATGTGACATTCAGCACACTGTGGAGTGGTCATGTGACATTCAGCACACTGTGGAGTGGTCATGTGACATTCAGCACACTGTGGAGTCCCTGTCGTTTAAACTCTGGGGGGATTTGTTGTGTGTCAGATGCAGATTTGTTGACCTGGTTTATGGTTCATATCTCTGTCATTACTGGAACTATCCACAGGAAACAAAAAGTGGCACAGAGTTCATCATCTTCTTTGTCTGGCGTAAGGGATAGAGTTGATATTCAGTGCTGATTCCGAGTGGTCCGGGTCGGTCCCATAGTCGTCCATGGGCGTATACTGGTCTATGTGATCTTATACTTGTTCTGATCATTCAAATGCTGCTCAGGAAAGGCTCATTTCTGTTCTGTCACTGTGATGTATTTCGTATTGATACCTACTCAAATGAGTATCTAGTTTCAATACTACACTCAACAAAAATATAAACGCAACACTTTTGTTTTTGCTCCCATTTGTCATGAGATGGACTCAAAGATCTAAAATTCATTCCAGATACACAATATTACCCTTTCTCTCAAACATTGTTCACAAATCTGTCTAAATGTGTGATAGTGGCACTTTTGCTTTGCTGAGATAATCCATCCCACCTCACAGGTGCCACATCAAGATGCTCATCAGACACCATGATTAGTGCACAGGTGAACCTTAGACTGCCCACAATAAAAGGCCACCCTGAAATGTGCAGTTTTGTCTCACAGCAAAATGCCACAGATGGCGCAAGCATTGAGGGAGCGTGCAATTGGCATGCTGACAGCAGGAATGTCAACCAGATCTGTTGCTCGGGCATTGAATGTTCATTTCTCCACCATAAGCCGTCTCCAAAGGCGTTTCAGAGAATATGGCAGTACATCCAACCGGCCTCACAACCGCAGACCACGTGTAACCACACCAGCCCAGGACCTCCACATCCAGCAGGTTCACCTCCAAGATCGTCTGAGACCAGCTACTCAGACAGCTGCTGAAACAATTGGTTTGCATAACCAAAGAATTTCTGCACAAACTGTCAGAAACCGTCTCAGGGAAGCTCAACTGCATGCTCGTCGTCCTCATCGGGGTCTTAACCTGACTCCAGATCGTCGCCGTAACAGACTTGAGTGGGCAAATGCCCACATTCGATGGCGCCTGGCACGTTGGAGAGGTGTTCTCTTCACGGATGAATCTCGGTTTACATTGTTCAGGGCAGATGGCAGACAGCGTGTGTGGCGTCGTGTGGGTGAGCGCTTTGCTGATGTCAGTGTTGTGGATGGAGTGGCCCATGGTGGTGGTGGGGTTATGGTATGGGCAGGCATCTGTTATGGACCAAGAACACAGGTGCATTTTATTGATGGCATTTTGAATGCACAGAGATACCGTGATGAGCTCCTGAGACCCATTGTTGTGCCATACATCCATGAACATCACCTCATGTTTCAGCAAGATAATGCACGGCCCCATGTTGCAAGGATCTGTACACAATTCTTGGAAGCTGAAAATGTCCCAGTTCTTGCATGGCCAGCATACTCACCGGACATGTCACCCACTGAGCATGTTTGGGATGTGCTTGACCGGCGTATACAACAGCGCGTACCAGTTCCCACTAATATCCAGCAACTTCGCACAGCCATTGAAGAGGAGTGGACCAACATTCCACAGGCCACAATTGACAATCTGATAAACTCTATGTGAAGAAGATGTGTTGCACTGCATGAGGCAAATGGTGGTCACACCAGATACTGACTGGTTCTGAGTCCCCAGACCCCCAATAAAGCAACAACTGCACATTTCAGAGTGGCCTTTTATTGTGGACAGTCTAAGGTTCACCTGTGCACTAATCATGGTGTCTGATGAGCATCTTGATGTGGCACCTGTGAGGTGGGATGGATTATCTCAGCAAAGCAAAAGTGCCACTATCACACATTTAGACAGATTTGTGAACAATGTTTGAGAGAAATGGTAATATTGTGTATCTGGAATGAATTTTAGATCTTTGAGTCCATCTCATGACAAATGGGAGCAAAAACAAAAGTGTTGCGTTTATATTTTTGTTGAGTGTAGTTTAGCTATTTTTTTGATACTTTTGTCAACCCTAATGTTTATTATGAGACAAGTGGAAATTCCCAGTGCTGGTTTATTCGGTAACATTTGATCATACTTGGTAAAATGCCAAGTGAATGTGTGATTTTTGCTATTGTCTGTGTATTTCTGTGTATGTTTACTGTAGGATGGATTAATGAACTATTGTGCTGCTTTGGGCTCATCATTTTTCCTTATTTTCCTTTTGAAGCGGAGTCCTCTGTGGCTGGAATGCCTTTGTTTCTTTTAAATATTGATTCTGGGCTCAGAGTGGGTTTTGTCAGGGTCAACGTGGATGTGAGGGGTGGGAGCAGTCACCGGAGGAAAGATTTCACAGAGAAATAAAACAAACAGGAAACAAGCTAAAGGTTCCATACGAGCTGTGTCCTCATTCAGAAATATTCCCATGGATTTTGCTTTGCTTTTTTGTGAGTTTTTGGTCGTGATATAATGTTACTTCAAAAAACAAAGCAAAAACCTGGAGTTGTGTTTTGTGTCATTCGCACAGGTTTGAATGACACTTCATTAGTCTGTCTACATCCCCAAAGCTCAAACGCTCTGTTCCCCCTTCTGATGTGGTGAAGCTGTCGTTTTCATGTTAACAACTCCTTTTACCTTTAGTTTAGTGGAGTTTTCAGGGTTGAAATTATCCAAAAGATGCTGGTGAAGGTGTGTGGAGTTTAAAAACACAGAGGAGCACTTCCTGTATTGACACATGGCATCACAAAACTATGTGTAATTCACTAAATTTGCTGGGTGCATACTGTAACTGTTTTGCTGGAGAGTCCACCACATTCTTGTTTCTATGGATATGTGAGTCCTCTACCTGGAATGTTTCACAGTATGACATTAAACGGCTCTACCTCACATTTATTCAGTTACAGGTGCTTTTACAGGTCAAAATACAAAAAAAACAACAACAACAAAAAACAAAAAACAGGCGTGTTGACTGTGAGCGGGCTTGCCTCTCCATAGATCTGACTGGTGACTTGGTCTGGTTTGGTCTTCATGATAGAAATATTTAATATAATACTGTGAAACATTCCAGACAAAGCAATAACATGGAGACAAGCATTTGAAGGACCCTCCACCAGAAAAGTTACACAACGCACCTTTAAATATGTGAATAAAGGTTAACCACTATTCCAGGTATGTTTTTGATGAGCAAAGATTATAACATCATATAACATGCAACGTTTTTAAAATTATTTTCTGCAAGCTATTATTTGTACACCTCTTGTTTTATAATGTATAATGTTTGTTTGCCAGTTGATGTACCAAATTGTGGAAACGTTGGCAAGAAATAGGATTTCGTTTGTGAATCTCTAGTGTCCTCTGCTGGATAAAAGAAGCATGGACAACTAAATTATACCAACAGAGTAAACCGCTCTACTGATATTGATATTAGATAATTAAAAACGTTGAATAATGTATAATATAGAAGGGTAAAAAAAACACTTGACTAAAATAGATCCTTAGATGGAACATTTTTCATTTTGAGGTTTTATTTTGAAGTCCCATCTCTTGTTTTGAAAGGTCACGGCGGATACGGAGCAGACTGGGCTAGCTTTGCGGCTAGTTTATTTACGTTTCATAAACACGCTGTACAATTATATTTTACAGTAATATTACAAAAGTAAAATTGGAGGGGCATGTTTCAAAGCATGATGGTGGTATTGGCATGAATCGTCTTCCCTTGTGAGCGTCCAAACAGCTGAAAAATCCGTTAAGTCACGATATGGGGCTAGGTAACACGCGAAGCTAACTAGCTCTCGAGCTTTCATTTCTAACGACAGACATCTTGGTCACTTTTAATTTGATTAACTACCTGTGTATTTTATCAAGTAACTATTTGGTTATAACGTGCAAAAGTCAAAATAAATGGGAAAGCCATCATGTTGTGCCTTTATATTTATTGTTCCATTAGTGTAAATCTGGTACCTGTCTGGTCCCATGGTGTAATGGTTAGCACTCTGGACTTTGAATCCAGCGATCCGAGTTCAAATCTCGGTGGGACCTCGTCCTTTTGACAACATAGCAAATGTGCTTAATTCTTGTTCTTACAGTTGCTGGATTTCAAATGACATCACGACATTCTAGAGGCCAATAATATTTAATAATAATATTTAATACAGATCAGGGCAGCTAACATTAATATTGTTCAAATGCAGTTAGTTGTTGTAATACAGTGAGTTCTTGGGTCCAGTCACTAATGGAATTGATCAGGTTCAACAATGAATTGACCTTTGGATATTTCATGGTAATATGCAATATGCAGTTATCAAGAAGGAAAACCATGTCTTGGCCCATCTGAGAGTAGAACATTATCACAGAATCTGGAAACCACAAATTGTTGGTTTTCAGATTCTAGAATGTACTGATGCCATGCTCTCAGATGGGAGCAAGGGCCAGTTTTTCTAGTGATTATACTGCACTTTGCCATCAAATCCTCCTCGCCCGGCTCCTCCTCCTCGCCCGGCTCCTCCTCCTCGCCCCTCTCCTCCTCCTCCCCGGCTCCTCCCCCACCTGGGTAGCTGTGGTCATACTGAACTGGCCCACGGGCCTGGACATCTATAGCCTGTCCGTCCATGGGAGTGGATCCCTCCTTCACTGTAGTTCTCGAGGTTTCTTCTTTTTCCAGGACCCTGGGTTTTTTGGAGTTTTTCCTTGCTGAGAAGGAGGGTCTAAGGACAGGGGATGACTGGACCATGTTTCATTTGCTGCTTTACATGAATGTTGTTTATTCCTGTTCTGATATGTCTGTGTGTATGTTTTACTCATCCAAATCTTGGAACGGCCTTAGAGGAAACTGTTGTTGTGATTTTGGGCGCTACAAAAATACATTGAATTGAAATCTAAAAAAAATAAATACACAAATGTTTAACCTGATCATTTCTATGGTTGACACTATTACAAAACAAATCTGCATTTGAGCAATAATGAATTTAGCTCCCATCTGTATTAAATCATATTGGCCTATAGAATGCTGTGATGTCATCTGAAACAAAGCCACATGTGTTTTTCAGATTCTAAAATGCAAAGTCATACTTCCAGACAGAAGACAATGGCAAATATCTGAAATATGATGACACAATATTCTCATGAGAAATATCTAAAAGTTGACCAAGGTCATTTCTACTGGTGAAGCTATGAAGCCTTTTAACAATTTAATCCATTTAAGCTGCACCCCAACATACTACTGCTGTATGATGTTGGGGTAACTGTCAAAAAATGCAGTGCTATTTTTATATCCCTGGACTATCCACAACCAAAGGAGGCACATGTAATAACTGACAAGGGCCAATATTCACCCCAGGAGAAGTCACAGTCATTTGGACAGTGGCAGAGTTCAAACTAAAGCCCCATTTGTGTTCTGGTTGTAAACGTCTTTGAGTTATATCAGTATCCCCTCTGCTCCTGTCTGCTCCTGCCTGCTCCTGTCTGCTCCTGTCTGCTCCTGTCTGCTCCTGCCTGCTCCTGTCTGCTCCTGTCTGCTCCTCTGGCTCTGTCTGCTCCTGTCTGCTCCTGCCTGCTCCTGTCTGCACCTGCCTGCTCCTGTCTGCTCCTGTCTGCTCCTGCCTGCTCCTGTCTGCACCTGTCTGCTCCTGTCTGCTCCTGTCTGCTCCTCTGGCTCTGTCTGCTCCTGTCTGCTCCTGTCTGCTCCTGCCTGCTCCTGTCTGCACCTGCCTGCTCCTGTCTGCTCCTGTCTGCTCCTGCCTGCTCCTGTCTGCTCCTGTCTGCACCTGTCTGCTCCTGTCTGCACCTGTCTGCTCCTGTCTGCACCTGTCTGCTCCTGTCTGCTCCTCTGGCTCTGTCTGCTCCTGTCTGCTCCTGTCTGCTCCTGCCTGCTCCTGTCTGCACCTGCCTGCTCCTGTCTGCTCCTGTCTGCTCCTGCCTGCTCCTGTCTGCTCCTGTCTGCACCTGTCTGCTCCTGTCTGCACCTGTCTGCTCCTCTGGCTCTGTCTGCTCCTGTCTGCTCCTGTCTGCTCCTGCCTGCTCCTGTCTGCTCCTGCCTGCTCCTGTCTGCTCCTCTGGCTCTGTCTGCTCCTGTCTGCTCCTGTCTGCTCCTGTCTGCTCCTCTGTCTGCTCCTCTGTCTGCTCCTGTCTGCTCCTGTCTGCTCCTCTGGCTCTGTCTGCTCCTGTCTGCTCCTGTCTGCTCCTGCCTGCTCCTGTCTGCTCCTGTCTGCTCCTCTGCCTGCTCCTGTCTGCTCCTCTGGCTCTGTCTGCTCCTGTCTGCTCCTGTCTGCTCCTCTGGCTCTGTCTGCTCCTGTCTGCTCCTGTCTGCTCCTCTGGCTCTGTCTGCTCCTGTCTGCTCCTGTCTGCTCCTGTCTGCTCCTGTCTTGATTCTATTGATTATATGGAGACAAAAATGACCACATTTATTTAGAGTTGATACAATAATTGTATTTAAATCTCCACCACAGAAGTGTAAAATATATTAGGTTCTTTGCATAAAAATACAAAAATGAAAATATCAGATAGTGTGAGCTGTGCACCAGTGCCTCACAGCAAACACGTACACATGATTCAGAAGAGGAAATGCAGACGTATATATCAGGAGTTGTAGTTTTAAGGCAGTGTCTCTTAGTTGGACCCAGTTTAATGCAATACGTGAAAGCACTTTTTCAATATTTTACATTTTTATGACACAAAATAGTCCATTTAGGTCCTGTATTACGCTCTTATGAGCCTTAGAACGTTCCCTCATCAAAAACAGTCGTGTTTTGCTTCATTCATGTGTTTGAGGAATCCTCATTCGTCTGTCCACATCTGAAAAGCTCAGGATGCTTGTTAAACCTTGTGATGTCATGAAGTGGTCGTTTTCTCTTTTTCCTTTAGTTCAGTAGAGGTGGCTGAATTATCCAGATGTTTCTAGTGTAGGTGTATGGAGTTTAAAAACACAGAGGAGCACTTCTTGTATTACCACATGACATCACAAGGTGGAACAGAGTGTTTTCTCATTGAGCCTAAATGCTGTTGTTAAAAATGTGTGAATGACACAAAACCCCAACTCCAGGTGTGTTTGTGATGAGGAAACCACATCAGAGAAACATGGTGGGATTTTAGCACCTGATCCCATCGGTGTATCACCAATGGAACCTGATCCCATCGGTGTGTCACCAATGGAACCTGATCCCATCGGTGTGTCACCAATGGAACCTGATCCCATCGGTGTATCACCAATGGAACCTGATCCCATCGGTGTGTCACCAATGGAACCTGATCCCATCGGTGTATCACCAATGGAACCTGATCCCATCGGTGTATCACCAATGGAACCTGATCCCATCGGTGTATCACCAATGGAACCTGATCCCATCGGTGTATCACCAATGGAACCTGATCCCATCGGTGTGTCACCAATGGAACCTGATCCCATCGGTGTGTCACCAATGGAACCTGATCCCATCGGTGTGTCACCAATGGAACCTGATCCCATCGGTGTGTCACCAATGGAACCTGATCCCATCGGTGTATCACCAATGGAACCTGATCTCATCGGTGTATCACCAATGGAACCTGATCCCATCGGTGTGTCACCAATGGAACCTGATCCCATCGGTGTATCACCAATGGAACCTGATCCCATCGGTGTATCACCAATGGAACCTGATCCCATCGGTGTGTCACCAATGGAACCTGATCCCATCGGTGTGTCACCAATGGAACCTGATCCCATCGGTGTGTCACCAATGGAACCTGATCCCATCGGTGTATCACCAATGGAACCTGATCCCATCGGTGTATCACCAATGGAACCTGATCCCATCGGTGTATCACCAATGGAACCTGATCCCATCGGTGTATCACCAATGGAACCTGATCCCATCGGTGTATCACCAATGGAACCTGATCCCATCGGTGTGTCACCAATGGAACCTGATCCCATCGGTGTGTCACCAATGGAACCTGATCCCATCGGGTGTGTCACCAATGGAACCTGATCCCATCGGTGTATCACCAATGGAACCTGATCCCATCGGTGTATCACCAATGGAACCTGATCCCATCGGTGTATCACCAATGGAACCTGATCCCATCGGGTGTATCACCAATGGAACCTGATCCCATCGGTGTGTCACCAATGGAACCTGATCCCATCGGGTGTACCACCAATGGAACCTGATCCCATCGGTGTATCACCAATGGAACCTGATCCCATCGGTGTATCACCAATGGAACCTGATCCCATCGGTGTATCACCAATGGAACCTGATCCCATCGGTGTGTCACCAATGGAACCTTATCCCATCGGTGTGTCACCAATGGAACCTGATCCCATCGGTGTATCACCAATGGAACCTGATCCCATCGGTGTATCACCAATGGAACCTGATCCCATCGGTGTGTCACCAATGGAACCTGATCCCATCGGTGTATCACCAATGGAACCTGATCCCATCGGTGTATCACCAATGGAACCTGATCCCATCGGTGTATCACCAATGGAACCTGATCCCATCGGTGTGTCACCAATGGAACCTGATCCCATCGGTGTGTCACCAATGGAACCTGATCCCATCGGTGTGTCACCAATGGAACCTGATCCCATCGGTGTATCACCAATGGAACCTGATCCCATCGGTGTATCACCAATGGAACCTGATCCCATCGGTGTATCACCAATGGAACCTGATCCCATCGGTGTATCACCAATGGATCAGATCCCTGTTTTCAGATTTTCAAAAATTCAAGCCATATTATATTTCTCACTTGTGGTCAGTAGGCGTAGTATATTATAGGTCTGTGCACATACACACGGGCTGATCGTCATAGTGATATGGGAGGATCATTTAGTAGAAATGTGACAGTTTTTCTCTGAATGCCATGAGCCCTTTGGGCTTTTATTACCGTTAGAATTCAGATTCACACATGTGTTATAAACGTAAGAAGAGCTGTTCCAACATGATCCTGTGACCTAAAGCCAACATGTGAGCAGGATATCAGGGAAGGTTATGGGAAGTAGAGGTGGGCAGTACTCAGTTACATTTACTTAAGTAACTGAAGAAATTGTACATTTGTAGCTGCATATTTTTACTCCAACTCCAGTGATATATTGTACAGTGTAACAGTACTCGTACTTTTACTCCAACTCCAGTGATATATTGTACAGTTTAACAGTACTTGTACTTGAGTAAAAGTTGTGTCAGTCGAAGTCTAAAGTGACAAACTCATGATGTGAAAATGTGATTTGCACATTTGTGTGTCGCCTCTTCTTCAGACAGGAGTTAGTCTGCACATGTGTGTGTGTCGCCTCTTCTTCAGACAGGAGTTAGTCTGCACATGTGTGTGTGTCGCCTCTTCTTCAGACAGGAGTTAGTCTGTGTGTGTGTCGCCTCTTCTTCAGACAGGAGTTAGTCTGCACATGTGTGTGTGTCGCCTCTTCTTCAGACAGGAGTTAGTCTGTGTGTGTGTCGCCTCTTCTTCAGACAGGAGTTAGTCTGCACATGTGTGTGTGTCGCCTCTTCTTCAGACAGGAGTTAGTCTGTGTGTGTGTGTGTGTCGCCTCTTCTTCAGACAGGAGTTAGTCTGCACATGTGTGTGTGTCGCCTCTTCTTCAGTCAGGAGTTAGTCTGCACATGTGTGTGTGTCGCCTCTTCTTCAGACAGGAGTTAGTCTGTGTGTGTGTCGCCTCTTCTTCAGACAGGAGTTAGTCTGTGTGTGTGTCGCCTCTTCTTCAGTCAGGAGTTAGTCTGCACATGTGTGTGTGTCGCCTCTTCTTCAGACAGGAGTTAGTCTGCACATGTGTGTGTGTCGCCTCTTCTTCAGACAGGAGTTAGTCTGCACATGTGTGTGTGTCGCCTCTTCTTCAGACAGGAGTTAGTCTGTGTGTGTGTGTGTGTCGCCTCTTCTTCAGACAGGAGTTAGTCTGTGTGTGTGTCGCCTCTTCTTCAGACAGGAGTTAGTCTGCACATGTGTGTGTCGCCTCTTCTTCAGACAGGAGTTAGTCTGTGTGTGTGTGTGTGTCGCCTCTTCTTCAGACAGGAGTTAGTCTGTGTGTGTGTCGCCTCTTCTTCAGACAGGAGTTAGTCTGCACATGTGTGTGTGTCGCCTCTTCTTCAGACAGGAGTTAGTCTGTGTGTTTGTCGCCTCTTCTTCAGACAGGAGTTAGTCTGTGTGTGTGTCGCCTCTTCTTCAGACAGGAGTTAGTCTGTGTGTTTGTCGCCTCTTCTTCAGACAGGAGTTAGTCTGTGTGTGTGTCGCCTCTTCTTCAGACAGGAGTTAGTCTGTGTGTTTGTCGCCTCTTCTTCAGACAGGAGTTAGTCTGCACATGTGTGTGTGTCGCCTCTTCTTCAGACAGGAGTTAGTCTGCACATGTGTGTGTGTCGCCTCTTCTTCAGACAGGAGTTAGTCTGTGTGTGTGTCGCCTCTTCTTCAGACAGGAGTTAGTCTGTGTGTGTGTGTGTGTCGCCTCTTCTTCAGACAGGAGTTAGTCTGCACATGTGTGTGTGTCGCCTCTTCTTCAGACAGGAGTTAGTCTGTGTGTGTGTCGCCTCTTCTTCAGACAGGAGTTAGTCTGTGTGTGTGTCGCCTCTTCTTCAGACAGGAGTTAGTCTGTGTGTGTGTCGCCTCTTCTTCAGACAGGAGTTAGTCTGTGTGTTTGTCGCCTCTTCTTCAGACAGGAGTTAGTCTGTGTGTGTGTGTGTGTCGCCTCTTCTTCAGACAGGAGTTAGTCTGCACATGTGTGTGTGTCGCCTCTTCTTCAGACAGGAGTTAGTCTGTGTGTGTGTCGCCTCTTCTTCAGACAGGAGTTAGTCTGCACATGTGTGTGTCGCCTCTTCTTCAGACAGGAGTTAGTCTGTGTGTGTGTCGCCTCTTCTTCAGACAGGAGTTAGTCTGTGTGTTTGTCGCCTCTTCTTCAGACAGGAGTTAGTCTGCACATGTGTGTGTCGCCTCTTCTTCAGACAGGAGTTAGTCTGTGTGTGTGTCGCCTCTTCTTCAGACAGGAGTTAGTCTGTGTGTGTGTGTGTGTCGCCTCTTCTTCAGACAGGAGTTAGTCTGCACATGTGTGTGTGTCGCCTCTTCTTCAGACAGGAGTTAGTCTGTGTGTGTGTCGCCTCTTCTTCAGACAGGAGTTAGTCTGTGTGTGTGTCGCCTCTTCTTCAGACAGGAGTTAGTCTGTGTGTGTGTCGCCTCTTCTTCAGACAGGAGTTAGTCTGTGTGTGTGTCGCCTCTTCTTCAGACAGGAGTTAGTCTGTGTGTGTGTCGCCTCTTCTTCAGACAGGAGTTAGTCTGTGTGTGTGTCGCCTCTTCTTCAGACAGGAGTTAGTCTGCACATGTGTGTGTGTCGCCTCTTCTTCAGACAGGAGTTAGTCTGCACATGTGTGTGTGTCGCCTCTTCTTCAGACAGGAGTTAGTCTGCACATGTGTGTGTGTCGCCTCTTCTTCAGACAGGAGTTAGTCTGTGTGTGTGTCGCCTCTTCTTCAGACAGGAGTTAGTCTGTGTGTGTGTCGCCTCTTCTTCAGACAGGAGTTAGTCTGTGTGTGTGTCGCCTCTTCTTCAGACAGGAGTTAGTCTGTGTGTGTGTCGCCTCTTCTTCAGACAGGAGTTAGTCTGCACATGTGTGTGTGTCGCCTCTTCTTCAGACAGGAGTTAGTCTGCACATGTGTGTGTCGCCTCTTCTTCAGACAGGAGTTAGTCTGTGTGTTTGTCGCCTCTTCTTCAGACAGGAGTTAGTCTGCACATGTGTGTGTCGCCTCTTCTTCAGACAGGAGTTAGTCTGTGTGTGTGTCGCCTCTTCTTCAGACAGGAGTTAGTCTGTGTGTGTGTGTGTGTCGCCTCTTCTTCAGACAGGAGTTAGTCTGCACATGTGTGTGTGTCGCCTCTTCTTCAGACAGGAGTTAGTCTGGGGGTGTGTCTCTTCTTCAGACAGGAGTTAGTCTGTGTGTGTGTCGCTCTTCTTCAGACAGGAGTTAGTCTGTGTGTGTGTCGCCTCTTCTTCAGACAGGAGTTAGTCTGAGTGTGTGTCGCGTATTCATCAGACAGGAGTTAGTCTGTGTGTGTGTCGCCTCTTCTTCAGACAGGAGTTAGTCTGTGTGTGTGTCGCCTCTTCTTCAGACAGGAGTTAGTCTGCACATGTGTGTGTGTCGCCTCTTCTTCAGACAGGAGTTAGTCTGCACATGTGTGTGTGTCGCCTCTTCTTCAGACAGGAGTTAGTCTGCACATGTGTGTGTGTCGCCTCTTCTTCAGACAGGAGTTAGTCTGTGTGTGTGTCGCCTCTTCTTCAGACAGGAGTTAGTCTGTGTGTGTGTCGCCTCTTCTTCAGACAGGAGTTAGTCTGTGTGTGTGTCGCCTCTTCTTCAGACAGGAGTTAGTCTGTGTGTGTGTCGCCTCTTCTTCAGACAGGAGTTAGTCTGTGTGTGTGTGTGTGTCGCCTCTTCTTCAGACAGGAGTTAGTCTGCACATGTGTGTGTCGCCTCTTCTTCAGACAGGAGTTAGTCTGTGTGTTTGTCGCCTCTTCTTCAGACAGGAGTTAGTCTGTGTGTGTGTGTGTGTCGCCTCTTCTTCAGACAGGAGTTAGTCTGCACATGTGTGTGTGTCGCCTCTTCTTCAGACAGGAGTTAGTCTGTGTGTGTGTGTGTGTCGCCTCTTCTTCAGACAGGAGTTAGTCTGTGTGTGTGTCGCCTCTTCTTCAGACAGGAGTTAGTCTGCACATGTGTGTGTGTCGCCTCTTCTTCAGACAGGAGTTAGTCTGCACATGTGTGTGTCGCCTCTTCTTCAGACAGGAGTTAGTCTGTGTGTTTGTCGCCTCTTCTTCAGACAGGAGTTAGTCTGTGTGTGTGTCGCCTCTTCTTCAGACAGGAGTTAGTCTGTGTGTTTGTCGCCTCTTCTTCAGACAGGAGTTAGTGTGAACAGGTGTGTGTCGCTCTTCTTCAGACAGGAGTTAGCCGGTGTGTGTGTCGCCTCTTCTTCAGTCACGTGTTTGTCTGTGTGTGTGTGTGTGTCGCCTCTTCTTCAGACAGGAGTTAGTCTGCACATGTGTGTGTGTCGCCTCTTCTTCAGACAGGAGTTAGTCTGTGTGTGTGTCGCCTCTTCTTCAGACAGGAGTTAGTCTGTGTGTGTGTCGCCTCTTCTTCAGACAGGAGTTAGTCTGTGTGTGTGTCGCTCTTCTTCAGACAGGAGTTAGTCTGTGTGTGTGTCGCCTCTTCTTCAGACAGGAGTTAGTCTGTGTGAGGGACGCATCTTCATCAGACAGGAGTTAGTCTGTGTGTGTGTCGCCTCTTCTTCAGACAGGAGTTAGTCTGTGTGTGTGTCGCCTCTTCTTCAGACAGGAGTTAGTCTGTGTGTGTGTCGCCTCTTCTTCAGACAGGAGTTAGTCTGCACATGTGTGTGTGTCGCCTCTTCTTCAGACAGGAGTTAGTCTGTGTGTGTGTGTCGCCTCTTCTTCAGACAGGAGTTAGTCTGTGTGTGTGTCGCCTCTTCTTCAGACAGGAGTTAGTCTGTGTGTGTGTCGCCTCTTCTTCAGACAGGAGTTAGTCTGTGTGTGTGTCGCCTCTTCTTCAGACAGGAGTTAGTCTGTGTGTGTGTCGCCTCTTCTTCAGACAGGAGTTAGTCTGTGTGTTTGTCGCCTCTTCTTCAGACAGGAGTTAGTCTGTGTGTGTGTCGCCTCTTCTTCAGACAGGAGTTAGTCTGTGTGTGTGTCGCCTCTTCTTCAGACAGGAGTTAGTCTGCACATGTGTGTGTGTCGCCTCTTCTTCAGACAGGAGTTAGTCTGCACATGTGTGTGTGTCGCCTCTTCTTCAGACAGGAGTTAGTCTGCACATGTGTGTGTGTCGCCTCTTCTTCAGACAGGAGTTAGTCTGCACATGTGTGTGTGTTGCCTCTTCTTCAGACAGGAGTTAGTCTGCACATGTGTGTGTGTTGCCTCTTCTTCAGACAGGAGTTAGTCTGCACATGTGTGTGTGTTGCCTCTTCTTCAGACAGGAGTTAGTCTGTGTGTGTGTCGCCTCTTCTTCAGACAGGAGTTAGTCTGTGTGTGTGTCGCCTCTTCTTCAGACAGGAGTTAGTCTGTGTGTGTGTCGCCTCTTCTTCAGACAGGAGTTAGTCTGCACATGTGTGTGTGTCGCCTCTTCTTCAGACAGGAGTTAGTCTGCACATGTGTGTGTGTCGCCTCTTCTTCAGACAGGAGTTAGTCTGCACATGTGTGTGTGTCGCCTCTTCTTCAGACAGGAGTTAGTCTGCACATGTGTGTGTGTTGCCTCTTCTTCAGACAGGAGTTAGTCTGTGTGTGTGTCGCCTCTTCTTCAGACAGGAGTTAGTCTGCACATGTGTGTGTGTTGCCTCTTCTTCAGACAGGAGTTAGTCTGTGTGTGTGTCGCCTCTTCTTCAGACAGGAGTTAGTCTGCACATGTGTGTGTGTCGCCTCTTCTTCAGACAGGAGTTAGTCTGTGTGTGTGTCGCCTCTTCTTCAGACAGGAGTTAGTCTGTGTGTGTGTCGCCTCTTCTTCAGACAGGAGTTAGTCTGTGTGTGTGTCGCCTCTTCTTCAGACAGGAGTTAGTCTGCACATGTGTGTGTGTCGCCTCTTCTTCAGACAGGAGTTAGTCTGTGTGTGTGTCGCCTCTTCTTCAGACAGGAGTTAGTCTGCACATGTGTGTGTGTCGCCTCTTCTTCAGACAGGAGTTAGTCTGCACATGTGTGTGTGTCGCCTCTTCTTCAGACAGGAGTTAGTCTGCACATGTGTGTGTGTCGCCTCTTCTTCAGACAGGAGTTAGTCTGCACATGTGTGTGTGTCGCCTCTTCTTCAGACAGGAGTTAGTCTGTGTGTTTGTCACTTATTTCACGTTTGTCCTTCAAATTCCATTCCCTCCAAATCTAACTCTGATGTGACCAGTGACTCTTTAAGTTACTCTTATGTGAATAGTACTTTTCCCAAATACCTTTTCACTCTTTCTTCAGTATTTTTCTCCAGCCACTTTCCACTTCCACTTGTTTACTGTTGTTTGAAGTAATATTACTCGTACTTGAGTAAACCCTTTGGTTGCTCTGCCCACCTCCAGGGGTCAGGTACTTTATTCACTTACATTTCACATGAATGTTCTGCAGAGGAAACTGAACGGACCTGATCCTCTGCGTTTTTAAAAACCTTTTGAAAGACGACAGCACTAATGGCACTTAGCAAAGACATAAGCAGCATTTGACAGGAAATATTCAACTTTGGGCTAAATTTGGATGTTGTTAAATGTATAAAACTTCTGAAGTCCCACACGAAACGTTTTCCCTCCAAACCAAAAGCTTCCAGTGTCCATTTCCTTTCTGTTACCAACAACTCGACATTCCTCAAACCATCTTTTACTTCCAAATCTGTTCTTTCACAAACACCACAGAAAAATGCAGATATTTACAAGTGTGAGAACATTTTAAATACATAAAAAAATATTCCAGTTCAAATTTTGCATAATTTACAAAACTCATTATAAATTCTGAGGCTTAAAAATAGCATTTAGCTTCTTTCTCCACTGGTGCATTAAAGGCTCATGAATGTGTTGCTAGTGGACATGGGAAATCCCACGAGCAACCTTCATCATGATCCAAGAAGGATTAACAGATGTAAAAAAGTAAACTTGGATTAAAATCTCATAAAAATATTCCAAGTGAGGTCCAAATTCAAAGCAGTGGAGTTTCTAGAGTGAAATCTGCCAGTCGCCCTTAAAACTGTGCACAGCTCATTCCTTTAGAAACATTTTAAAACAGAGACACTTTTCATTTTAAACACATACATGTACTTCTCAGTTTGTTCAACAGGGGGCAGTACGACGAAGGTGGAGTCAGGGAGGGCACTGGAGTAAAGGGCAGTGGTGCTTCTCACAGTGGTGCTTTATTTATCTAGTTGAGTCCTGGTTTAGACCTGGTTTAGACCGAGTTTAGTCTTGGTTTAAATCTTGTTTAGTCCGGTTAAAAATCTCACTTTATCACAGAGTTTTGAGCAGAATCTGGTTTTGGTTTAGCCCTGGTTTAATCCTCATTTGGATCTAGTTAAGTCCTGGTTTAATCCTCATTTGGATCTAGTTAAGTCCTGGTTTAATCCTCATTTGGATCTAGTTAAGTCCTGGTTTAATCCTCATTTGGATCTAGTTTAGTCCTGGTTTAATCCTCATTTGGATCTAGTTAAGTCCTGGTTTAATCCTCATTTGGATCTAGTTAAGTCCTGGTTTAATCCTCATTTGGATCTAGTTAAGTCCTGGTTTAATCCTCATTTGGATCTAGTTTAGTCCTGGTTTAATCCTCATTTGGATCTAGTTTAGTCCTGGTTTAATCCTCATTTGGATCTAGTTTAGTCCTGGTTTAATCCTCATTTGGATCTAGTTTAGTCCTGGTTTAATCCTCATTTGGATCTAGTTTAGTCCTGGTTTAATCCTCATTTGGATCTAGTTTAGTCCTGGTTTAATCCTCATTTGGATCTAGTTAAGTCCTGGTTTAATCCTCATTTGGATCTAGTTTAGCCCTGGTTTAATCCTCATTTGGATCTAGTTTAGTCCTGGTTTAATCCTCATTTGGATCTAGTTTAGCCCTGGTTTAATCCTCATTTGGATCTAGTTTAGTCCTGGTTTAATCCTCATTTGGATCTAGTTAAGTCCTGGTTTAATCCTCATTTGGATCTAGTTTAGTCCTGGTTTAATCCTCATTTGGATCTAGTTAAGTCCTGGTTTAATCCTCATTTGGATCTAGTTTAGTCCTGGTTTAATCCTCATTTGGATCTAGTTAAGTCCTGGTTTAATCCTCATTTGGATCTAGTTAACTCCTGGTTTAATCCTCATTTGGATCTAGTTAAGTCCTGGTTTAATCCTCATTTGGATCTAGTTAAATCCTGGTTTAATCCTCATTTGGATCTAGTTTAGTCCTGGTTTAATCCTCATTTGGATCTAGTTAAGTCCTGGTTTAATCCTCATTTGGATCTAGTTTAGTCCTGGTTTAATCCTCATTTGGATCTAGTTAAATCCTGGTTTAATCCTCATTTGGATCTAGTTAAATCCTGGTTTAATCCTCATTTGGATCTAGTTAAGTCCTGGTTTAATCCTCATTTGGATCTAGTTTAGTCCTGGTTTAATCCTCATTTGGATCTAGTTAAGTCCTGGTTTAATCCTCATTTGGATCTAGTTAAGTCCTGGTTTAATCCTCATTTGGATCTAGTTTAGTCCTGGTTTAATCCTCATTTGGATCTAGTTAAGTCCTGGTTTAATCCTCATTTGGATCTAGTTAAGTCCTGGTTTAATCCTCATTTGGATCTAGTTAAGTCCTGGTTTAATCCTCATTTGGATCTAGTTAAGTCCTGGTTTAATCCTCATTTGGATCTAGTTAAGTCCTGGTTTAATCCTCATTTGGATCTAGTTAAGTCCTGGTTTAATCCTCATTTGGATCTAGTTAAGTCCTGGTTCCTGGATCTTATCTGGTTCTGTTAAACACTTGATTTTGGTGTTGCCCTGTAGCAGCCGATAATGTGATAACTGCCTAGAACGTAATCATTTTTTATGTAATCAAACCAGTAATGTAAGAAAATGTAAGAAAATGTCTGAAACAATAACGTAATAACTGATGCCAATAATGTAGTAACATATTACATTACTGGTTAGTTATGACATTATTGGTTAGTTTAATGAAAAAAATCTTTAAAATGAAATAACTGCAGCCGCTAATGTGATAATTTCTTCTATATCACTTAATCAAAGATGTATTTATTAAAGTGTCGCCCTACAGTAGAATGTTTTGTCACTATTGTCTCTTTCAAACAGCTGTTAAAAGAACTGGTCACAGACACTGAGGAATCATAAGTTTAAATCCTTTTATCACTAACAGTGATCCAGCCTGAATATTCCCCACAGAACCTGCAGCCCTCAGCTTCTGTTCTGTTGTCATTCTGTGTATATTCTGTGTTTTGGCCTGTTGTTCCTCCCTTCATCTGTCTGATTTCTGCAGCTCTTCCTCTTGTCTGGTGGAGGAGCTCCTCTGCTCTGCAGTATTTCAGACATGATCCAGTAGCAGACTTACCTGCTGTTCCTTTAATCCTTTAAGATTTATTAACTGAATTTAAAGTGTCACTTTGAGATATACTGTTCCTTTTGTCTCTTTCACAGAGCTGCTTAAACACCTGATCACTGACACACAGGACTTACACTTTCTCTTAGTGTTTCTACTGTTATACATGTGTACGTTTGCATATTCACAGTGTGACCCACATGTAAAGAGCACAATGAACTCTAAATGTGAGGATTCTCACATAATAACAGCTGCATCAGTTATTACATTACTGTTTCACACATTTTCTTACATTTTCTTACATTACTGGCACGTTATTACATTATCGGCAGTTATCACATGATCAGCAGTTATCACATGATCGGCAGTTATCACATGATCGGCAGTTATCACATGATCGGCAGTTATCACATGATCGGCAGTTATCACATGATCGGCAGTTATCACATGATCGGCTGCTCCAGGCCTTAATCCCATTTGAAGCAGAATGTAGTTCACACTGCAAAAACTCAAATTTAGCCAAGTTACGATGACTTGAATGAAGAAAGTTTGATCATGATTTGTTCCATTGGTTCACTCAAATCATGATCAAACTTTCTTCATTCGTACTTAACAACACTCAGGCCTCACAGCAAGAAGGTTTGATCCCTGGGTCACCCGGGCCTTTCTGTGTGGAGTTTGCATGTTCTCCCCATGTCTGGGGAACTAACATCAAGGACCATGTTGTCCACCCTCCTGTGGGTTCACCACCTGCAGAGGGGTTCATAGGGGGTCAGGTGCTCTGAGGATTGGGCAGAAAACTGCCCCCTCGACCCAGCTGGATTGAGCAGGAGAAGATGGATGGAAATGAAAACAAACAACAACTCTTTGCACTTAAAATAATAATCCTTTCCATGGTGAATGTACTCAAAGAAAGCCAATCGTTCTGCAGTGAAGGCATTTTGACTTGCCTAGATATTGCTTTTTGCAGTGTAGTCCTGGTTTAGTCCTAATTTAGTCCTGGTTTAGTCCTAATTTAGTCCTGGTTTAGTCCTAATTTAGTCCTGGTTTAGTCCTAATTTAGTCCTGGTTTAGTCCTGTTAAGCCCCTGACTTTAGTGTAGGCTTAATCCAGTTTGAAGCAGAATCAAGTCGTAGTTTGATTTAGTCCTGGTTTAGTCTTGGCTCACACTCAGGCTCAGAGCTCATAGTCTAGTTGTAGACCTGGTTTAGTCCTTGTTAACATAATTCTTAATTTCAAATGTTTAGGAACCATTATCCTATATTATATCAAGACATAAGTGAGGAGACATTTTGCAGTGCCCACCACAGTCCTACCAAAACTTAGGAGCGAATCTGTACAAATCCAGTTTTGAAATACATTCTTCGTGACTTCTGTGGCTCTATCTGCGCACATGTGGTGCGAGCATGACTTTGTTGATGAAGTTGACGATGGCGGAGGCCGGCTGCTCGGGGTCGATCTCAGCGAACAGGTGACACACATTTCCAGAGGAGCTGCCTGTGCTCCGAGCCACAAAACCAAACATCCTGAGAGGAGACAGAGGACACAGGGGTGAGAAAGAAAGACTGTGAAATATGAAGGCTAAAGATACTTAAGAGAAATACAACGGTTAAAGCCATGGAAGGAACCACGCACAGTCACTTTATTAGGTGCACTTTGCATTGACTAAATACAGGTGGAATGAAGTAAGGACTGAATTAGAACAAAGGCTGGACTCAAAAATACACAAGGAAGAAACCAGAGTGGGACTAGGACGGTCCAGGACTATGCCAGGACCATATGTGGACTAACCGAGGAACAGGCTGGAACAAAGACTGTATACTTAAACTTAGAGAAAATGATAAACTTCACCAAAATTACAGAACTAGAAAAGACTAGGCAACATTTTGAGTGTGATTATGATAACTGTGCTGTGGAAGCAGTCAGATCTGTGGAGAGGGGACAGAGAGGGCCGGTGCACCTAATAAAGTGGCTGTAGTTTCCACAGACACACAGAGGATGGTCTTACTTGCAGGACGTGTGTTCAGAGTGAGTCCATCTTAAGCACGGGTCAAACGGGCAAAAGGGTCAAACGGGCAAAAGGGTCAAACAGGGACAGAGACAAAAGCAGAAAAACATGAAAAACAAAGATTTGACCAAACACACAAACAGCTCTTCAGCCCATATAAGTCTGAGCAAAGCAGAAGAGCACAGAGCCTTCACTGGATGTGCCACTGTAGTAAACAGCAGAATCTGTCACCATGGAGACAGATATGTGTAATGCCATACTGTGGAAAGTAACATCATCTCCATGGAGACAAGCACGTAGCAGGCCCTCCACCAGAACAGTGACATACTGCACTTAATAGGTTTAATGCCATGCTGTGGAATATTCCAGGCAAAGCAATAACATCTCCACGGAGATAAGCTGGCAGCGTACCCTCTACCGGAAATGTTACATACATGTGGTCTGTCTGTGCTGGTTCAGTGTCCCCTGGTCTGTGCTGGTTCAGTGTCCCCTGGTCTGTCTGTGCTGGTTCAGTGTCCCCTGGTCTGTGCTGGTTCAGTGTCCCCTGGTCTGTCTGTGCTGGTTCAGTGTCCCCTGGTCTGTCTGTGCTGGTTCAGTGTCCCCTGGTCTGTGCTGGTTCAGTGTCCCCTGGTCTGTGCTGGTTCAGTGTCCCCTGGTCTGTGCTGGTTCAGTGTCCCCTGGTCTGTGCTGGTTCAGTGTCCCCTGGTCTGTCTGTGCTGGTTCAGTGTCCCCTGGTCTGTCTGTGCTGGTTCAGTGTCCCCTGGTCTGTCTGTGCTGGTTCAGTGTCCCCTGGTCTGTGCTGGTTCAGTGTCCCCTGGTCTGTGCTGGTTCAGTGTCCCCTGGTCTGTGCTGGTTCAGTGTCCCCTGGTCTGTGCTGGTTCAGTGTCCCCTGGTCTGTGCTGGTTCATACTTGTCATGTTCTCATCCTGGTTTGTTCCCATTTTAGTCCTGGTCTACTTCAGGTTTAGTTCTGGGCTTAGTTCCAGTTTAGCACCGTTCAGTCTGTAGTGAAGTACCTTTTGTCCTGAGGGTCCAGACTGCTGAAGGTCACTGTGTTGATGGGGTAGTGTCTTCTAAAGAACAGCCTGGAAGACGCAATGATTTTACAAAAAAAGGCAAATCTTGTCAGTTGTGTATTCTGCACAGACTTCTGTGTCCTACGACACTCTCCTGTGTCTGCTGGCTTTTATTCCCTCTGATTCTCTCAGAGGAATGCCCTTAAAGCTAAAGCGATCATCGGTAAGTTTACTGCATTTATTGCCTCAGTAGATATCAGATGTGTCTTCCCCTCACCTGACCCCTCCCCTCACCTGGCCCCTCACCTGCCCCCTCGCCTCACCTGACCCCTCCTCTCACCTAACCCCTCACCTGCCCCCTCACCTGGCCCCTCCCCTTACCTGGCCCCGCACCTCACCTGACCCCTCCTCTCACCTAACCCCTCACCTGCCCCCTCACCTGGCCCCTCCCCTCACCTGGCCCCTCATCTGCCCCCTCGCCTCACCTGACCCCTCCTCTCACCTGCCCCCTCACCTGCCCCCTCACCTGGCCCCTCCCCTCACCTGGCCCCTCACCTGCCCCCTCACCTGGCCCCTCCCCTTACCTGGCCCCTCCCCTAACCTTGCCCCTCCCCTTACCTGGCCCCTCCCCTTACCTGAGCCCTCCCCTCACCTGGCCCTTCACCTGGCCCCTCCCCTCACCTGGCCCTTCACCTGACCCCTCCCCTCACTTGACCCCTCCTCTCACCTGGCCCTTCACCTGACCCCTCCTCTCACCTGTGCTCTCTGGTCTCCTGTCAGACCAAAGCTGGCACACTATACAGCAGTAATGTAGATAGCATCTAGTGGTGATTTGTGAGAATACAACAGGGTTTAGTACAACTGGTGCTTGTGCAATTGTGGATGAAGTAGTTTAGCAGTAGTTGCAGTACTAGTAATAGTGGATGAAGTAGTTTAGCAGTAGTTGCAGTACTAGTAATAGTGGATGAAGTAGTTTAGCAGTAGTTGCAGTACTAGTAATAGTGGATGAAGTAGTTTAGCAGTAGTTGCAGTACTAGTAATAGTGGATGAAGTAGTTTAGCAGTAGTTGCAGTACTAGTAATAGTGGATGAAGTAGTTTAGCAGTAGTTGCAGTACTAGTAATAGTGGATGAAGTAGTTTAGCAGTAGTTGCAGTACTAGTAATAGTGGATGAAGTAGTTTAGTAGTAGTTGCAGTACTAGTAATAGTGGATGAAGTAGTTTAGTAGTAGTTGCAGTACTAGTAATAGTGGATGAAGTAGTTTAGCAGTAGTTGCAGTACTAGTAATAGTGGATGAAGTAGTTTAGCAGTAGTTGCAGTACTAGTAATAGTGGATGAAGTAGTTTAGCAGTAGTTGCAGTACTAGTAATAGTGGATGAAGTAGTTTAGCAGTAGTTGCAGTACTAGTAATAGTGGATGAAGTAGTTTAGCAGTAGTTGCAGTACTAGTAATAGTGGATGAAGTAGTTTAGCAGTAGTTGCAGTACTAGTAATAGTGGATGAAGTAGTTTAGCAGTAGTTGCAGTACTAGTAATAGTACAAATAGTAAAATGAGTAGTAAAGATACCTGCGTTTGCTGTCTGTCAGAGTGATGCCCTGCGCAGAGACTTTGAAGTGGACCACGGTTGCCACAGGACGTGGGATCAAAGAAAGAGTCACTTTGGTCGCCTTGGAAACCGCCTCTGGACCAGTCAGGGATTCGGTCTCCACCGAGTTCAGGTACAGCACATTACACGCTGAAGGGAGACAAGAATGAGTGTTCTACCAGGACTAAAGCAGGACTAAAACAGGACTAAACAAAGACTAAAGCAGGACTAAAACAGGACCAAACAAAGACTAAAACAGGACTAAAGCAGGACCAAACAAAGACTAAAACAGGACTAAAACAGGACCAAACAAAGACTAAAACAGGACTAAAACAGGACCAAACAAAGACTAAAACAGGACTAAAACAGGACCAAACAAAGACTAAAGCAGGACTAAAACAGGACCAAACAAAGACTAAAACAGGACCAAACAAAGACTAAAGCAGGACTAAAGCAGGACCAAACAAAGACTAAAGCAGGACCAAACAAAGACTAAAGCAGGACTAAAGCAGGACTAAAACAGGACTAAAGCAGGACTAAAACAGGACTAAACAAAGACTAAAGCAGGACTAAAACAGGACCAAACAAAGACTAAAGCAGGACTAAAACAGGACCAAACAAAGACTAAAGCAGGACTAAAACAGGACCAAACAAAGACTAAAGCAGGACCAAACAAAGACTAAAACAGGACCAAACAAAGACTAAAGCAGGACCAAACAAAGACTAAAGCAGGACTAAAACAGGACCAAACAAAGACTAAAGCAGGACTAAAGCAGGACCAAACAAAGACTAAAGCAGGACCAAACAAAGACTAAAGCAGGACTAAAGCAGGACTAAAACAGGACTAAAGCAGGACTAAAACAGGACTAAACAAAGACTAAAGCAGGACTAAAGCAGGACTAAAACAGGACTAAAGCAGGACTAAAGCAGGACTAAACAAAGACTAAAGCAGGACCAAACAAAGACTAAAGCAGGACTAAAGCAGGACTAAAACAGGACTAAAGCAGGACTAAAACAGGACTAAACAAAGACTAAAGCAGGACTAAAACAGGACCAAACAAAGACTAAAGCAGGACTAAAACAGGACTAAAACAGGACTAAAACAGGACCAAACAAAGACTAAAACAGGACTAAAACAGGACCAAACAAAGACTAAAGCAGGACTAAAACAGGACCAAACAAAGACTAAAACAGGACTAAAGCAGGACCAAACAAAGACTAAAGCAGGACTAAAACAGGACCAAACAAAGACTAAAGCAGGACTAAAACAGGACCAAACAAAGACTAAAGCAGGACTAAAACAGGACCAAACAAAGACTAAAACAGGACTAAAACAGGACCAAACAAAGACTAAAGCAGGACTAAAGCAGGACTAAAACAGGACTAAAGCAGGACTAAAACAGGACCAAACCAAGACTAAAGCAGGACTAAACCAGGACTTTATCAAACTAAAGCAGGACTAAAGCCCAGATTAAAAAACAAAAAACAAAAAACAGGACTAAACCAGGACTGAACTAGGAGTAAAAGCAGTAAAAGCACAGGACTAAAGCAGGACTGAACCAGAAGCAAATCAGAACCAGGTCAAAAACAGTGTAAACAAGGATCGGGCCAAATGAGATGTGGGGCTTCAGACTTCAGTGTGTCTCTGTGCTCTGTACCTGCTCCCTGTCGGAGGAGAGAGGCTGCTGTGCTGGTGCTGCTCACACTCTCACGCTCCTCCAGTTCTCCCACCAGATCTGAAACAGCCACACAACCACACACACAAAATGTACAAGCTGAACACATTTTAGTCACATTAAACAACTATGATCAAAAAGCTTCCACTACATATTTGACTCTTCAGAAACAGATATAGACTTTTTATTCATTTAATACCTTGAGGACAATTTTAGACATTTGTCAAACATGAAAGGTGCACTGCATAACCTAGAGTTCTGCTGAGGGTACGTCACCAGCTTGTCTCCCTGGAGGAGCTATTGCTTTGCCTAGAATTTTTCACAGTTTGGAGTTAAACCTATCAATATTATATTTCAAGTCACAGGTCAAATCTGTAGAGAGGTGACCTCACATGAAAGTTTGTCCATGGTATTGTTGAGCAATAAAAACACAGTGACAAAAATAAAAAGTAAAAATAGTGCAATAATTGTGACAGAATTCCCTTCCCTAAAAGTACCTTTTTGTGGGATGCGGAGGGCACAGGGCAGAGACACAGGAGTGATCGAATGCTGGAACACCAAAGCGGACAGACTTCCTGAAATGATCCATTAAAATGTCATATATCTGCAGGTGTGGGCCCATAGACTATGTCCTGATGTGCTAATGTAGTGTCCTCATCACAAACAGACCTGGAGATGGATTTTGTTTCATTCACAAACCCTGCAGATTTAGGCTAAGCTCTTCTCTCAAACAGAAAACACTCTTTTCCACCTTGTGATGTCATATGGTGATACATGAAGTGCTCCACTGTGTTTTTAAACTCCATACACCTTCACTAGAATCAGCCCTAGGATTTCCAATCTCTACTGAACAAAGGGGAAAAGGTAGCAATGAACTTGGAAACTACTACTTCATGACATCACAAGGTGGAACAGAGCATTTTGAGCTTTGTAGATGCAGACAGACTAATAATAAAGGGTTACTCAAGCAAAACACAACTCCAGGTCTGTTTTTGAGAAGCTAACAACATTATAACTTAAAGCTCATAGGAGTCCATTCTGTGTAAAAATAATAATAATTAAAGCCGCAAGCGGCATCGAACGGCCCTCGTGGGCAGCGCTTCGCACTGGGCCGACCTGGCGCACCCCCGGGTGGTGCCGACGCTCCCCTGGGTGGCGCTGATGAGCCTCTTGTCTCTGTGTGTTTGTGGCTTTGGGCTGAACTTGTCACTAAACACATAAAGTCCACACACACTGGAGATACTGATGTGCCAACATAGACAAACATGGGCATTTTGGGACATCGCCATGGCAACACCGTGCAAAATACAACTTTGGCCCCCAGACTTTTTTGTTCAGGCTGACCTGAAGAATCACTGTGCCAAATTTCACGTTCTTCCATGAAACTAATAAGACGTTATATCACTTTGAAAAGTAAGAAATTGTTGAAATTTTCCCATTAGGATAACATTGGAAAATTCTTGCATCACCATGGTAACACGGTTAAAAATTCCATATGGTTGTAATTGACTTTTTTGATCGGGATCACATGAAGAGTCATTGTACCAAATTTGAGAATATTCTGTGAAAGTAAAATATTTGTCATGAATGGGAATTTATCTGATTTTTCCCATTAGGATAACATTGGAGCTTTCGTGCATCACCATGGCAACACGGTTAAAAATACCATATGGTTTACATTGGCTTTTTTGATTGAGATGCCCCAAAGTAATTTTGGGCCAAATTTGGTACATTTTAGAGAAACAAAAATTTGGCCCTCCATGCAAAATTTTGTTGTGTCCTACAGGGGGCGCTATGACACCATTTTTGCTCGTGTCACAATTAGTCGGCTTTGACACAAACGTTTTACAACTGATTCAAATTTGAGCTAAATCGGACTTTGTATGGCCGAACGGGAGCAAATTTTGACATTTGAAAACTGCAAAAAATCTGAACAAATTTTGCGGCTTCGCCGCACGTAAACCGTGAGGGTTATTAAAAAGATTCAGCTATCGTTTGATGCCCGACTTCTCTAGTTGATGTACGCCGATTTTGACCCCTGTGGGTGAAGCGCCTTCAGAGGAGTTCGTTCAAATGCGACGTGAGCGAAAATGCTGACTCAGCAACTTTTTTATTTCAATCCAAGATGGCCGCCTTCTGGTTTGTCAGGGGGCGTGGCCATAATAATATTTTTTTTCTGTTTTCACATGAGGAATGTCTGTACTGAATTTCGTGACTGTACGACAAACTTTACGTTGGGACGTCTCCCATAGGCGCAATGTATTTTGACTTTTGCAGGTGGCGCTGTCGCGCCACGTTTTTATGCCCATACATGCCACATATATTTTATCAAATTTTTCGCCACTTCTGAATTTTGGGCAAAATTTGGTGAGTTTTTGAGCGTGTTCAGGGGGTCAAATTTGGTACATTTTAGAAAAAGTAAAATTTTGACCGTCCATGCAAAATTTTATTGTGTCCTGCAGGGGGTGCTATCACACCATTTTTGTTCATGTCACAATTAGTCGGCTTTGGCACGAAAGTTTTACAAGTGATTCAAATTTGAGCCCAATCGGACTTTGTATGGCCGAACGGGAGCAAATTTTGACATTAGAAAATTGCAAAAAATTGGAACAAATTTTGCAGCTTCGCTGCGCGTAAACCGTGAGAGTTATTTTAAAAATTCAGCTATCGTTTGATGCCCGAATTCTCTAGTTGCTGTACGGTGATTTTGACCCCTGTGGGTGAAGCGCCTTCAGAGGAGTTCGTTCAAATGCGACGTGAGCGAAAATGCTGACTCAGCAGTATTTTAACTGATTGATTGTATTTAATTGACTTCCAATGACTTCAGCTATTCTTCCTCTGTGGCATGTTCGGGTGAATACAGGACCCTGTGGCATGTTCGGGTGAATACAGGACCCTGTGGCATGTTCGGGTGAATACAGGACCCTGTGGCATGTTCGGGTGAATACAGGACCCTGTGGCATGTTCGGGTGAATACAGGACCCTGTGGCATGTTCGGGTGAATACAGGACCCTGTGGCATGTTCGGGTGAATACAGGACCCTGTGGCATGTTCGGGTGAATACAGGACCCTGTGGCATGTTCGGGTGAATACAGGACCCTGTGGCATGTTCGGGTGAATACAGGACCTTGAAGTTGAGTTTATTACGTAAATGAAACATTTGACAGAGTAAACTTAAACATGTTTGCTGTGGACAGACCGAAGTAAGCCTCGTTTTGGCAGCCCTTGATCTTGACTCCTCTGGGCGCAGTCTCAATCAGGAAGTGTCTGACTAGCTGCTCCAGAGCGTCCCCTGGTGGACAGTCAGAAGGACAGGGACAAGTGAGAGGGGGTACATGTAACATGTGATCAAGTAAGAGTGAGTTCAAAATAATATTGTAGAGCTGAACAGTTCTTATGCAGATATACAGGCACTGAGTTCAAAATAATATTGTAGAGCTGAACAGTTCTTATGCAGATATACAGGCACTGAGTTCAAAATAATATTGTAGAGCTGAACAGTTCTTATGCAGATATACAGGCACTGGGGACTTCAAGAATAACATCAGATTTATGGTTATGCAGAAATAACCTCTTGGTTACAGAACTTACAGACACTTTTATGTTTACATGGGGGAGATGTGCTGCGTTACTTCTGACAAATTAAAACGCAGAAACACTGTGTGAAGTAGAAGCAGTAGGTCGTAGTAGTAGTAGTGGCAGTTCAGTAATAGTAATAGTACCTTTAATGGCAGGGAGGTTGACATTAGGGGGCGCTGTATCCACTTTGAGGGCCAGTCCGTACGCGCCCTGGAAAGAGTTACTGTCACGGATCAGGAAGGACCCGGGCTCCTTGTCCTTCAGCACTGCGACCGCTACAACACAAACACACAATATGACTCAGTATTACTGTAAATACTGTGGCTGTCCAGATACTACTACTACTACTGCTACTACTACTACTACTGCTACTACTACTACTACTACTACTACTACTACTACTACTACTACTACTGCTACTGCTACTACTACTACTACTACTACTACTACTACTACTACTACTGCTACTACTACTACTGCTACTGCTACTACCATACCATCATCATCATCACTACATTACTGCTACCACCATCACCACTACCTACTACTACTGCCTACTACCATCATCACTACTACTACTACCATCATCACTACTACCTAATACTGTCAATTACCACTACTACTACCACTACTACTACCACCACTATCACTACTACTACTACTACCACTACTATTCACTACTACTACCACTATCATCATCACTACTACTACCTACTGCCACCATCATCACTACTACCATCACTACCATCATCATCACTATCACGCCACCATCATCACTACTGCACCATCATCATCACTACCACTACCGCTACCATCACCACTACCATGCTACCATCACTACTACTACTACTACTGCTACTACTACTACTACTACCATCACTAATACCACTACTACTACTACTACCACTACTACTACTACTACTACCACTACTACTACTACTACCATTACTACTACCACTGCTACTACTACTACTACTACTACATCACCACTACTACTACTACTACTGCTACCATTACTACTACTACTGTTACCACTACCACTACCACTACTACCATCACTACCACTGCTACCATCATCATCATCATCATCATCATCACCATCATCATCACCACTGCCACCGCCATCACCACCACTACCACTGCTACCACCATCACTACCACCGCCACTACCACTACCACCACCACTGCTACCACTGCCACTATCATCATCACTGCACTACTACTGCCACCATCACTACTACTACCTACTACCAATACTATCACTACTGCCACCATCATCTACCATCACTGCCAATACTACTACTGCTACCAATACCACTACTACCACTACCACTACTACCACTACTACTACTAATATCACTGCCTACTACCTACCGCTACCACTGCTACCACTGCTACTGCTACCACTGCTACTATCATCACTACTATCACTACTACTACTACCGCCACTACCACTACTACCACCACTACCACTGTCACTGCTACCACTGCCATCACTGCCACTACTACTACTACTACCACTACCACTACCACCACTACCACTACCACTTACTACTACTACTACTACTACTACTACTACTGCCACTACCACTCACTACTACTGCTACTACTACCACTACCACTACTACCATTATCACTACTACTATCACTACCACTGCTACTACCACTACTATCATCACTGCTACTACCACTACTACTACATTACCGTTACTACTACCACTACTACTACTACTACTACCACCACTACTACCACTACTACCACTACCACTACTGCTACTGCTACTACCACCACTGCCATCATCATCATCATCACCAATACTGCTACTACCACTACTACCACTACTACTACTACTGCTACTACCACTACTACCACTACCACCATCACTACCACTGCTACTACTAATCATCACTACTACCATCATCACTACCACTACTGCTACTACCACTACTACTACTGCTACTACTACTACTGCCACTACCATCACTACTACTACTACTACTACACCACTACCATCATCATCACTACCACCTGCTACCACTACTACCGCTACTGCTACCACCGCTGCCACCGCCACTACCATCACTACCACCACTACCAAGTTACCACCACCACCACCACTGCATCACTACTACCACTACTACTACCGCCACCACTACTGCTACTACTACTACTACTACTACCACTACCACTACTCACTACCACTACTATCACTGCCATTGCTACCGCTGGTCACTACTACCACTACCACTACTACTACCACTACCACTTCATCACTGCTACCACTACTACCACTACTACTATCACTGCTACTGCCACTGCTACCACTACTACTACTACTACCACTGCTACTACCATCTACCACTACTACTACTACCACTACCACCACTACTACTACTGCCACTACTACTACTACTACTACTACTGCTACCACTACTACCGCTACTACTACTACTACTACTATCACTACCACCACTACCACTACCACCGCTACTACCATCGCTACTACTGCCACTGCCACCGGCTACTACTACTCACTACTACTGCTACTACATCATCACCATCACTACCACTGCCACTACCACTGCCACTGCCATCACTACCACTGCTACTACTACTACTACTACTACCACTACTACTACCACTACCATCACTACTACTACCATACCACTACCATCATCACTGCCACCATCATCATCACTACTACCACTGCCATCACTACTACCATCACTACCGCTACTACTACCACCACTACTACTACCATCATCAGCTACTACTACTATCATCATCATCACTACTAATACCACTACTACCATCACTACCACCACCACCACTACCACTACCACTACCACTGCTACCATCATCACTACTACCGTTACCACTGCCACTGCTACTACCACCACCACCACTACTACCATCACTACTACCACTACCACTGCTACCACCACTGCTACCACCACTACTACTACCACTACCATCATCTACTACTACTACCATCACTACCACTACTGCTACCACCATCATCACTACCACTGCCACTACTACTACCACTGCTACCATCATCACTACCATCACTACTACTACCACTGCCATCACTACTACTACCATCACTACCACTACTACCATCATCATCATCACTACCATCATCACTACCACTACTACCGCTACCACTGCTATCATCATCACTACCACTACTACCACTACCACTACTACTACTACCATCACTACTACTACTACCGCTACCACTACCACTACCACTGCCACTACTACCACTACCACTACTACTACTACCACTACTACCACCACTACTACCATCATCACTACTACTACTACCACTGCTACCATCACTACCATCACTGCTACTACTACTACTACCACTACCACTACTGCTACTACTACTACCATCACCACTACTACCACTCACTACTACTACTACTACCA
>CM068346.1:116038-133538 GCA_034769755.1 Odontamblyopus lacepedii | reverse complement strand
ACCCCTCCTGGCACCCCCTCGGACAAAAAAAGTGAGGGCAGGAGGGGGCAGAGGGTACTGAGGGGAGTGACAATCTCATTCTGAGAGACATCTTATTTTTCTGTCGTGCCTTCTGCAGTTGTTCCACACACCCAAAGTCTTTACTACATTGATTGAATTAGACAAGCAAGATAATGAGACCAAGCAGTGAACATAAAGAACCCAGCCATGCATTTCCTGTTGGGGCTGGTGGTAGTGTGGCTGTCAGAGGAGGGTCGGGAAGACACTGGGCATCTTGTGGAGGGGAGTGCGGAGGGTGCTGAGGAGATTGACAATCTAATGGATGCTGATTTTCACCTGGTGCTTCGAAAACTCTCCAAAAGAGATGTTACAAGATTAGAATGGTGTCGTCTTCATAGACACTGGAGGGCATTTGAGGGGAAGCCCAGGCTTATACGTAGTGACGGCATTCATCCCACAGTGGCTGGCTCCTCCCTGTTAGCTCAGAATATGATCACTAGCCTTAGATGACCATCAGGTAAGACTAGCACACAGACTAGCTCAGGGAGTGTCAGTGACTCTAGGGAGCAGAGTAGACTAGTGAGGCACTGCTCTGTTAGCGAGAACAGCTCCAAACAGGCTGAGACTGTGTGTGCCCCACGTACAGGGGCCTCCTCTGAGCCACCCTGCATGAACAATTCTCCCAGACTGGCTGAGGCTGTGTATGTCCCACGCACAAAAAGCACAAATAAAACACACCTAAACTCTGATAGGAAAGGTATCAGATCTCCTAACTTAATAGAAATAAATACATGCATCGCAAATAAACAAAATAAATGTATAAAAAGCACAAATAAAAGTCAACTGAACTCTGATAGGAAAGGCGTCAGATCTCATAACTTAATAAAAATAAATACATGTGTCGCAAATAAACAAAATGATAAGTGTGTAAAATGTGGACTGCTAAACATCAGGTCCCTCTCCTCTAAATCTATTTTAATTAATGAATTAATTGGTGACTTTAATATTGATCTTCGAGCTTTAACTGAAACATGGCTTCAGGAAAATAATTATGTTAGACTAAACGAATCTACACCTCCAAGTCACGTGAACTTTCAAAGTGCCAGGAGCACAGGTGGAGGTGGCGGTGTGGCCGTCATTTCTCACTCCAGCCTAATTCTCAGCCTCAAATCTAATTATACATTCCGCTCCTTTGAAAGCCTCGCACTATCTATTACGTGCACCAACTGAAAAACTAAAAGCTGTTATATTCATAACAATCTACCTAACCTCCTGGTCCTTATGCCGAGTTTCTGACAGAGTTTTCTGACTTTATTTCAAGTTTAGTTTTGGAATGGGAAAGGATTGTTATAGTTGGAGATTTCAACATTCATGTTGATAACAGCAGTGAGCCTCAGCAGTGCTTTTGGTGCTCTCCTGGATGGGGTCGGTTTTACCCAGAGTGTGAACAAGCCGACTCACTGTCACAATCACACTCTCGATCTCGTCCTAACTTATGGTATTGAGATTAATGATTTAATTGTAATTCCTCAAAACCCTTTACTCTCTGACCATTTTTAATGACCTTTCAATTCGTACTAAAAGACTATCCAGCTCAGCAGGAGAAAACTATAATGAAAAGAACAATATCAGAAAAATCAGTAGCCGAGTTCAAAGAAATAATCGAGCCAGTATTAAATGATATGCCCTGTGACAACGAGAACAACTTTAATCCAATTATCATGGATCAGTTTGTGGATAGGACAATGCTCACCTTAAAATCTGCTCTCGATGTTGCAGCTCCGCTAAAACAGAAAAGCATTAAACCAAGACCTCCGGCTCCTTGGTTTACTCCAGAACTGGCGAATCACTCAAACAACACGTGAGACGCACAGAGAAGCTCTGGCGCCGCGCTCCGAGCAGTCTCTGAAGGCATGGAAGCTCTGCCTGCTCTCTTATAAGGCCGCTCTGCGAAAAGCACAAACCAGATACTATTCAAACTCTAATAGAAGGAAACAAAAGCAACCCCAGATTTCTGTTCAGCACTGTAGCCAGGCTGACAAACCTCGCACACACTGCCCCTGAGTCTCTTCTCCCTTCGAAGTTCAGTTGTGACTTTCTTGAATTCTTCGATTACAAAATTACAACCATTAGAGACAAGATCAACGAAGCCACTCCAAAAATCAGCCCCGAGCAAATTCAGCAAATCCAGTCTGTAAGACCAATATCCCACATAAATCCTCTAACAGAATTAGACAAATTTACTCCTGTCGATGAGGCGGAGATTACCTCAGTCATCATGTCGTCCAAACCATCAGCTTGTTTGCTCGACCCTATTCCAGTCAAACTCCTCAAAGAAGCTCCACCTAATAATAGGTTCCATCCATAACATAATAAATATGTCATTAGAAAATGGCTTTGTTCCTCAGTCCTTTAAATATGCTGTAATTAAACCGCTTTTGAAAAAACCTAGCTTAAATCCTGATGAACTAGCCAACTACAGACCTATCTCGAATCTTCCATTTCTCTCAAAGATTCTGGAACGAGTTGTGGTGAAACAGCTTTGTCACCATCTGCAGGGCAATAATTTATATGAAAAATTTCAGTCTGGTTTCAGAGCTCACCACAGCACAGAAACTGCTCTGCTTAAAGTGACAAATGATTTGCTACTAGCTGCTGATAACGGGCTGGTTTCAGTCCTGGTCCTACTGGACCTCAGTGCAGCGCTTGACACCATTGATCACAACATTACTGCAGAGGTCAGAATGTGACACAGGTGTCAGAGGACCGCCTCAAATGGTTTAAATCCTCTCTATCAGATAGGTACCAGTTTGTTAGTGTAAACCAGTGCACCTCTCCTGCTCTAAAGTAGCTTTGTGGTGTTCCACAAGGATCTGTGCTTGGTCCAATCCTGTTTACTCTGTATATGTTGCCATTAGGTAACATTATCAGAAAAACATGGCATTAATTTCCACTGCTATGCTGATGACACTCAGCTGTACTTATCAATGAAACCTAATCAGACCGATCAAATCGATAAGCTCAGTGCCTGTGTGAAGGACATCAAAACCTGATGACCCTGAATTACCTGCTCTTAAACCCTGAAAAACAGAGGTCATTGTTGTCGGGTCCTAAAGGTCAGAGAGATTCTCTGTCAGACCAGATAATCTCACTTGACAATGTGAGTATAGCCTCTAGCTCTACTGTAAAACCTTGAGTCGCATTTGACCAAAATCTCTCATTCACAGCTCATATAAACCAAGCTTGTAAAACTGCATAATTTTCACCTCAAGTAAACATAACTAAAATCAGAAAAATTTTGCCTAAAATGATGCTGAAAACTTATCCCTGCATTTGTTACATCCAGACTAGATTACTGTAATTCTCTGCTCACCGTCTCGCTAAAGGTACTTTAAGAAGCTTCCAGTTGGTCCAAAATGCGCGCCAGAGTCCTAACAGGAACTAAAAGACGTGATCACATCAGTCCTGTGTTAAAATCACTGCACTGGCTTCCTGTCGAGTTTAGAATTAAATTCAAAGTTCTCCTCCTGACATACAAAGCCTTAAACAATATGGCCCCATCATATCTTCAGGATGCCATTGTCCCCTATCAGCCAAAAATAGAGCACTTCGCCTCAGAATGCAGGATTATTAGTGGTTCCTTTAGAGTGTCTAAAAGTACAGTGGGGAGAGCCTTCAGTTACTAAGCTCCTGTGTTATGGAATCAACTCCTGTTGATGTTAAACAGGCTCCACAGTCTCTTTATTTAAGACCAGGCTTAAAACCTTCCTCTTCGGAATAGCTTATGACCAGGTTACTTAGTTGATGTCACTAAGATAAGCTGCTGCAGGAGATAACAAGCTGGGGGAAGTGTGGCAACCTGAGCACTGTCCTCTGTTTCCTCCTTTTTTCTCATCAGCATCACTCACTATGTTCTCATCTGTAGTTTGTTCATTGCTATTCACATGTTGTCCCCTGTCCCACTCCCCCTGTGGAGTGGAACTCTTTCAGACGCCTGATGGCAGCTGGACCCCTCTCCTCCTCCTCGCCCGGCTCCTCCTCTTCGCCTGGCTCCTCCTCCTCGCCCGGCTCCTCCTCTTCGCCCGGCCTCCCCTCCTCCCCGGCTCCTTCCCCACCTGGGTAGCTGTGGTCATACCGAACTGGCCCACGGGCCTGGACATCTATAGCCTGTCCGTCCATGGGAGTGGATCTCTCCTTCACTGTAGTTCTCCCTGAGGTTTCTTCTTTTTCCCAGGACCCTGGGTTTTTTGGAGTTTTTCCTTGCTGAGAAGGAGGGTCTAAGGACAGGGGATGACTGGACCATGTTTCATTTGCTGCTTTACATGAATGTTGTTTATTCCTGTTCTGATATGTCTGTGTGTATGTTTTACTCATCCAAATCTTGGAACGGCCTTAGAGGAAACTGTTGTTGCGATTTTGGGCGCTACAAAATAAATTGAATTGAATTGAATTGAATTAAAGGAAACTGCAAACACTTTAAGTGACCTGCAAACTGTGATTTACCTAAATATGTGCGCATGCTGACCAGCTTTCTTCTTGGAGTGAAGAGACTCCTGTCTCTATTGGTCTCAAGATGACAGAACAGCTCTAGAAACTAAACTAGCAGATTCCATTTGTTCTGGGAAATTCTGTAAGTACAGCAAACACAAAATACCCCAGGTGTGAGAAGCCTTTTATGAGCTGGTTGGTGCCCTGTGGGAGTTGACCCCTACCCAGGCCCAAGCGGAAGCTGCTTGGATTTGTCCTGCCATTCTCCTGAACTTTGATGATGCAGATAGTGCTCACTCCTGTGTAGGAGGCAGTTCTCTGTGTGCAGTCTGTGTGTCCATTCCTGACTGCTGGACACATGTTAATGCAAAGAAGGGCTTCTTGCCTAAATTGTGGACTCTGTTAAAAGATGGTGGCAAAGGCTCAGCTAAAGCATTTCATCCAAAACTGATGCCACTCCTCAGTAAACTCACTGAGCACATTACTGACCCAAAAATTGACTTTTTGACCACTTTTTTTCATATCACTCCTCAATGGCCTCTCTAGTGAGTGTGCTGCATCGAGTTCCTCGGAAAGTGCAGTAATAGTTACTTCTGCTCTGTAATGTTTGAGATACTGCATTTTACAGAATGCATAAGATGAGCAGCAGATATTATATCACAACAGCTTCTGCCATTGCTGGAGACTGCTCTTGCAAGTCCATTCCTTCAGAAGGGCCCTCTTTTCCTTTCAGTCACTGAAATGCTTATCTCCTGGGAAAAGCGAGCAGAACTACACAGAGTTGTTAAATCTCACAACAACAGTGATGCCTTTAAAGAACTTGTGGCTGACTTTTGGGAGGGACTGGCCTTGCTTTTTGTGCATTATGTTGACAGTGAGGAAGGAATGGTTTTAAAGGAATGGCCACTTTGTTGCAGGTAATGCGGTACCCTGAAAAAGTGAGCAGAAAGATTTGTTTCTCCAGTTTGGAAGATGAAGATGGAACTGTTGAGGGACATGGTTCAGAGGGATGGGTGGAGACAGGGCCAGCACAAGGCAGCAGCCAGTCGTGTGAACCCCTCCAGACTCAGGATTTTGAGGATGTGGTGTGCCAGCTTACTCAACTGGTACATGTCAGTGAAAACCATTCTGAGAGACATCTTGTTTTTCTGTCATGCCTTCTGCAGTTCTTCCGCACATCCAAAGTCTTTACTACATTGACTGAATTAGACAAGCAAGAAGTGCAAGATAATGAGACCAAGCACTTGATGAACATAAAGAACCCAGCCATGCATTTCCTTTTGGAGCAGATGGTGGTGTGGCTGTCAGAGGAGGATCGGGCAGACACTGGGCATCTTGTGGAGATGGTTTTCAGGTCCTTTCAGTGCTGCAGTCAGCGGGAGACCACCCGCATCCTCTGCCAGATCAGCATGATGAATTTACCATGGGATATTTCTCTTCAGTTTATACAGAGGGCTTGTACGGATTCAGAAACTCTGCAAGACTGTAATGAATGGCTCAAAGGCTCAGTGCCGAGGATGACTCTTTTAGGGTTGACCGGTGAACTCTGCAAAGTCCAGCCCACACTATCAAGCACACCTAGCAGCCACAGTTGGACACTCATCAGCCTGGTCTTATCGCAGCAACATGACAATGTTCCCTTGATTGGACAGGTGTACATGGAAAAGATTCTTGAGAGATTGCACTCTGTCCAAAACCAAGAGGCTTTCCGATGCTAGCAACATGGAGCAATCATTGGCCCTCAGTAACGAAGTTCATGGCGAGGGGTATTGTTCTTCCTCAGTTTCTTTTTATTATTGGCTCTCGCCAATAACGAAGTTCATGGCGAGGGGTATTGTTCTTCCTCGATTTCTTACGCTATATTATTGGCCCTCGCCCATTCACTCAATGTTGACGATGACTTGTTAGCAAGAACAAATATGCATGTTCTTGCTTTTACACTGAATTTTCCAAAGTTTCATCAGACGAATTGAGCTTGACAGTAGAGATGATTTCCTTCTGTGGTTAGTTACACACTTTCCGTCTGTCCTCGAAGGCAGCCAGTGGGATTTCATACTCTGCTCTTTGCGAGCCTGGTTAGAGGCAGCCAGGTAAAATGTGACTCATTTGTGGAACCCGTGGGTGCAGCTCTTTCTGTGTGAGAATGCTGCACAGTAAAACTGAACCAGTTCTTTACCTCACCTCTCACCTCCACCAAGAGAAGGAACTGCCAAAGGAGCTCACAAATGAATGGAGACAAATTTCTTTGTCAATGCATTGTACAGTATAAAGTGTGTGTGGTTTTGAATTAGTTAATGTGAATGTGAAGTCTGTCATGGCTTACTCCAAAAATGACACATATTGTTCTATAATTGTCCTGATTGTCTTGTGTTGGTGAAGTACAACCAATTTTAAATTGAATTGGCCAAAATGATCAATTTATTTTAACACCAGGTTTAAATCATTCTATCACTATAACCTCAATAACATCAAATTAAATAAAATATTACAGGTGGCGGCTCTCTACAAAAAGTATGTTTGATGCAGCCATCTGCATAATCCACTGTGTGGAGCACTGATCTGTGGCCCTCCACTTTGAATATGTGTCAACATGTGACCCTCAGAGAAAGGTTTGGACACCCCTGTTCAAGGTTTTAATTCCAAATATGTCAGCTATTAACAGACCAAAAAGGATTCAAGTCTTTCTTACATTTAAAATTCTACATACTTTTGGAAAATGGTGAACAACAAGAAATACAAGAATCAAGGCCCCCTGTGCTTACTAGGATGCTTCTTAAAAGGTCCTGTAACACAAAACTGGCTGGAGTTGTGTTTGGTTTCATTCACACATGTTTGAGTAATCCATTATTTGGCTACATCTCCAAAACCTCCAAATTCTCTGGTCCACCTTGTGATGTGATGAAGCAGTAGTTTTCATGTTAACATCTTCCTTGAACCATTTGTTTTGTAGAAATGGACAATTCCAGAGCTGAAATGTTAAAATGATGCTAGTGAAGGTATTAAAGTCCCATCATCACTCACTCTGGTCCCTGGAGATTCCGGGTTTGTACCAGAACTTGGAGCTGTCCTGGACAAACTTTGCATTGACCCTGATGTCCCCCTCCACCTGAGCAGACCCCCTCCTCTGCTCCCCACTGCACAGGGATGAGGCACTCTGGCTGGGGACGGGCGCTGATGTTACCCTGGGGAGAGAACCAGGGGTGGGTGGGGGAGATTATAATCAAGAAGGAATTATAATCAGATAACAGTGTCTAGAGCTGCAGGGTGTCAGTGTGAGATCTGCATGTTGAAAATGACTTTGTTTTTTGAATATGTAATAACAAGGATCACATTATTGTGTCTGGGCCCCCTGGGCTAAAGAGGAGACTTCATTTCACCAAACGTCCATAAAAGTGAATTACATAAACCACATTCAAATATATTCGAAATGCAAAATGTCAAACGTAGAGCTTTTATAATAAAAACAATTATGTGTGGAAAAAAATCTGAATATTCATTCATTTACATCAACAACAAAAGATCTATTTTAATCATTAAAATGTATCATCCACTACCGTTCAAAAGTTTGGTGTCACTTAGAAATTTCCTTATTTTTGAAAGAAAAGCACTGTTTTTTCAATGAAGATCATTTTAAACTAATCAGAAATACACTCTATACACTGCTAACGTGGTAAATGACTATTGTAGCTGCAAATGTCTGGTTTTTGGTGCAATATCTACATAGGTGAACAGAGGCCCATTTCCAGCAACAGTCACTTCAGTGTCTAATGGTACAATGTGTTTGCTCATTGTGTCAGAGGCTAATGGATGATCAGAAAACCCTTGTGCAGTCATGTTAGCACAGAGGAAAACAGTTCAGCTGGTTAAATAAGCTATAAAACTGACCTTCCTTTGAGCAGGTTGAGTATCTGGAGCATCACATTTGTGGGGTCGATTAAACCCTCAAAATGGCCAGAAAAAGAGAACTCGACGGTCTGTTCTTGTTCTTAGAAGTTAAGTCTATTCTATGCAAGAAATTGCCAAGAAACTGAAGATTTCCTACAACAGTGTGAACTACTCCCTTCAGAGAAGAGCACAAACAGGCTCTAACCAGAGTAGAAAGAGAAGTGGGAGGCCCCACTGCACAACTGAGCCAGAAGATACATTAGAGACTCTAGTTTGAGAAACAGACGCCTCACAGGTCCTCAACTGGCAGCTTCATTAAATAGAACCTGCAAAACACCAGTGTGAACATCTACAGTGAAGAGGCGACTCCGGGATGCAGCTTCAGGGCAGAGTGGCAAAGGAAAAGCCACATCTGAGACTGGCCAATAAAAGAAAAAGATTAATATGGGCAAAAGAACACAGACACTGGACAGAGGAAGATTAGAAAGAAGTGTTATGGACAGACCCACTGAGCTGCTGTGGAGCAGTTTGACCGTCTGGTACATAAGAAGTTTCCATCCAGACAATCCAACCTGTGGGAGAAGCTTCTAGAAGTGTGGGGTGAAATTTCTCCAGATCCTTCAACAAATTCACAGCGAGAATGCCAAAGGTCTGCAATGTTGTAATGGCTGCAAATGGAGGATTCTTTGATGAAAGCAAAGTTTGAAGGAAAGAATTATTATTTCTAATACAAATCATTATTTCTAACCTTGTCAATGTCTTGACTAAAGTTTATTCATTTTACAACTCATGGTGATAAATAAAAGTGACTTTTCATGGAAAACACAAAATTGACTGGGTGACCCCAAACTTTTGAACGGTAGTGTAGGTAATAGTTTTAGGCCTACTATAGGTGAACATATACTACAGAGGAAAAGTACCACCTTTAAAAACACATTTCACTGTTGAATGGTCAAATGAAGGTCAGAAATACCTTGAAGCAAATGTTAAAATATTGGCACTTCTGGTAGAGATTCTGAATTCACATATATATTTTAATTTAAAGGTACACTGTATAACTTTTCTAGAGGTGAGCCCACTACCTGCTTCTCTCCATAGAGATAAGATTCGTTTTGTGAAAGATGAGATTTGTTTTTGAAGTCTAATGCCATTTCGATGAATTCACTTCAAGGAAAATACCTGACCAGCTAAAAGTGTGTCTACACCCTCTCATTTTATTTATGTTTTTCTTTTTTCTTACTATATTCTACATTTTAGATACATATGGAATACTCAAATATATGAAGCAAGATATAAGGAATTATGAAGTAAAGAAAAAAAAAGTTAAAATAGCAACAAAGAAAGCAAAGGGTGGCAACTTTGAAGTTTTGAATATAAATATAAAATATTAATATAATACATACTTTTTTAATTTTAGATTTTTTATTAAGTACAGTTATTTTACTTTTTTCTTACATGATTCCATATGTCTTACTTCATATACTTGATGTCTTCTGTGTGTATACAAAATGCACAAAGAAGTCAAAATACAGACAAAAGCATGAAACGGGTGTGTCCAAACTTTTGACTCATTGTAAGAACATTTGCTGTACCCACCTGTGCAGAGCGCTGTGCCCACTGGTGGCCCCTGATTGGCTCGTTCCTCTCTTCTTCTCGGGCAGAGGCGGCTGGGTGGGGATGGTGACAGCAGTGTACCCGGTGTAGGGCACATGGGGCACATTGAGCAGAGGGTAGTAGTAGGACGCCAGGGGAAACGTGGGCGTGTTATACCCATCAGAGACTGGCGACGGCGGCTTGGGGTCTGGCAGGTCTGGGGTTAGACTCTGGTCTGTGGAGAGGGAGGAGCGAAGGGGCGAGGGCTCAGGGGAGGAGGGGGAGGAGAGGGAGGAGGTGGGGCTAGGGGACGTGTTCATGCTCACAAAATGGTCGCCGTCGGATGGGTTTGGTAAAGCTGAACCATTGATCTGGACCTGGATTGAACTGGAGACTTGTACCCCGGGTGTGTTGGCTCCAGGGGCTGGCTCTTGGGTCGTGGCTGGGTCTGGGGGGACTTGGGGGCAGGGTGCAGTGGGCAGGTTAGACTTGTCAGTGTTGTGGATGGAGAGTTTGGGCTCTGGGCTTTGGGCTGCAGTGCTGTCTGGGGTCACACTGAGGAGGAGAGAAAATGTGTTTACAATAGTGATATAAGAGAAGACCAGGCTCTATCTGGTCAAATGAAGTCTGAAATCCTGGTTTAGACCTAGTGCTGGTTTAGTCCTGGTTTATCAGAATCAGAATCAGAATTACTTTTATTCATCCCCGAGGGGAAATTTTCTTCGTTACAGATGCAACCGACCAAGAACATGCAGAATCAAGTTTTCAAAAATAAGATAAGATAAATACAATAAGATAAAAGATAAAAATAGTTCTCTCTCAGAAATTATTTACATCAAGTGACATTTAAAACTATATACATGTGTGAGCAGGGAATTGGATATGACAGTAGTTTGTGATTTAAAGTGCAGAGTTCAACAGTTTCCTGTGTCTCTCAGTGGAGCAGCGGCAGCAGCGTCTATGGCTGAAAGAGCTCCTCTGATTGGCCAGCACCTTGTGGAGGGGGTGGGAGGGAGAGTCCAGAATAGTCCTGATTTTGTCCAGCATTCTCCTGTCCAACACCACCGCCAGAGAGTCCAGCTCCTCCCCCACAACATGTCCAGCCTTTCTGATGATCTTCTCGAGTCTATTAGTGTCCCTCAGGCGCAGACTGCTGCCCCAGCAGATACAACGTACATGATGCACTGGCCACCATAGACTCGTAGAACATCCTGAGCATTGTCCTGCAGATGTCAAAGGACCTCAGCCTCCTCAGGAAATAGAGGCGGCTCTGGCCCTTTTGTAAACGGCGTCCACGTTCCTGCTCCAGTCCAGTTTATTGTCCAAGTTCACCCCCAGGTACTTGTCCTCCTCCACCACGTCCACACTGACCCCCTGGATGGAGATGGGGGTCACAGCAGCTTTGGTCCTCCTTAGGTCCACCACCAGTTCCTTTGTCTTGGTCACGTTGAGCTGGAGGTGGTTCTTCTCACTCCAGGTGACAAAGTTGTCCACTACAGTCCTGTACTCCTCCTCGTCACCACCGCTGATGCATCCACCACTGCAGAGTCGTCAGAAAACTTCTGAAGGAGGCAAGACTGGCTGCAGTAGTTGAAGTCTGTGGTGTAGAGGGTGAAGAGGAAGGGAGACAGGACTGTCCCCTGTGGAGCCCCGGTGTTGCTGACCACTCTGTCCGACACACAGCTCTGCAAACGCACATACTGTGGTCTTCCAGTGAGGTAATCCACAATCCAGGACACCAAGGAGGCTCCACCTGCATCACCACCAGCTTCTCAGCCAGCAGAGCCGGCCTGATGGTGTCGAACGCACTGGAGAAGTCAAAAAACATGATCCTCACAGTGGCGGCGGCTTGTCCAGGTGGGAGTAGACTCTGTGGAGTAGGGTCAGGATGGCGTCATCTACTCCAAGGTGGGGCTGGTAGGCAAACTGGAGAGGGTCTTGCAGATGTTGGACCACAGGCCTCAGCTGCTGCAGGACGAGTCGTTCCAGAGTCTTCATGATGTGGGAGGTCAGTGCCACGGGCCTGTAGTCCTTAGGGTCGCTGGGGCGCGGCGTCTTCGGGACAGGGACGAGGCACGATGTCTTCCATAGCAGGGGGACTCTCTGAAGACTCAGGCTCAGGCTGAAGATCTGGTGCAGGACACCACTGAGCTGGGGAGCACAGCCCTTCAGGACTCTGGGGCTCACTCCATCAGGTCCTGGTGCTTTCCCGGCCTTCAGTCTCTGCAGTTGACACCTCACCTGCTCCTCAGTGACAGTCAGTGTGGAGGTGTCAGGAGGGGGAGAGGTGGTGTCGTCTGAGGTGTGAGCTGGGTCTTCCACAGGAGACGGGGGAGGGAGGGGTAGGGGGGTGACTGCTGCTGGCTGGAGGTGGACAGTTCCTGCAGTTTCAAAGCGACTGAAGATGTTGAACTCATTGGCTGTGTTCACATCTCCCTCAACGCTTCCCCCTCTGGTTTAGTTCTCACATTCACTGTTAGGTGGTTAGTCTTGCTAGGTGAATTTACATGGTAGGATTTAGAATATTTCTACTGTAATATTTAAGGTGAATATTAGGTTTATATAACTCATCACCTCATCAGTGTTATGGTTGTATAGATATTCTCGCCTGCCCCCTATGCAGATGGGCAGAGCCTGTATATTACATATGTGTATATTGTTCTTATGGTTGTATATATACAGCTTAAGAAATTAAAGGAATACTTTGAAAACACATCAGATCTTAATGTGAAAAAAGAAATGAAGGAAATCTACACAAATATGGGCAGGGTAAAGTTGCCACTTCTTTTAATGGAAATAAAATGCGTTCTATTGGGATTAAGTCAAGTGATCGTGAGGTCCATTCAGTTGTATCAGTTCTTTCATCCTCCAGGTTCTGCTGCAGACTCCTGCCATATGAGGCCGGGCATTGTCGTGCATCAGGAGAAACCCAGGACATAATGCACCATCATAGGCTCTGACAGTGGGTTCAAGGATTTCATCCCGATACCTAATGGTCGTCAGACTCGTTTTCCAGCCAGTAGAAGACTGTGGGGCCCTCTGTGGATATGACTCCCCAGACCATCACTGACCCACCACCAAACCGCTCATGTGAACCATGGTGCAGGCAGCAGAGCATTCTCCTCGTCTTCTCCAGACTCTTTCACGTCTGTCACAGGTGCTCAGGGTGAATCTGCTCTCATCTGTGAAAAGCACAGGGCACCAGCAGTGGTGGCCAGGGCCCACTACAGGATATGCTGGTAGACACATTAAAGCTACTTGCAACGGCACATCCAGATGTGCCATCCTGGAGAAGTTGGACAATCTTTGCAGCTTCTGTGGGGTTAAGGAACGGCCTTATACTCCATCACTTTTGATAATCACTGTAGCCAAAGCAGCTCTAGAGGAAAAAAAACCAAAAAACATCTAGAACTTGAAATGACCTTCACATGCAAAACCAGTCCTGTTTTAGGGGTGGTCTCCCTAGTTCCCCTGTTGTTCAATTACATTATAAGAAGTTTAGATTTAGATTTTATTTGCACATATAATAAAAAAAAAACATTTCAAACAGGTAGAAACAAAAACAAAGAATGGCATGCAAATTATTTACAAGTGATTATATGTTTTGAAAAAAAAACAAAAAACTTTTCTTTCAACAACTTTCAGTTTCTCTTCATCACCATCAGCAGTCGATTCTCACTTGTTGCTTCTGGCGGCTCGAGCTGCCGTCAGCAATCAGGTCTTTTGGGCTTTTGCATGTGCAGTAGGAAATCAACAAAGGTAAGGCTAAGGCTGCTTATAAAGTTGTTTTATAATGTTTCCAGACACTAATGAGTGAGCCAGGAAGAACGTTTTGTTTGTTAGACTCGTGGCTGTTGTAAGATGGGTTAAAGTGGTGTTAAGCTTCTTCAGTGTGAATTGGCGTTTTATGTGGAAGTTAAGAACCAGCCCCATCACTATGCTAGCTTGTTCACTGACAGGCTCACTACCACAGCAAGATCTCCGCTGGCTTCTGACAGTATTCAACCACCTCTAGCAATGGACTTTAGCTTCAAATGTGCCGGAGTTTAACCTAACATCTGTCCTTTTCTCCAAAATATTTGCAAAAAAACTGAAACACCGGGAGATGGTCTGAAGGCGACAGATTTCTCAAAAGAATTTGTCAGTGTATTGTCAATTAAAAAAGATGCAGAAGAGTTTGTTATCCTTGTTGGCTTCCCAAGAAGTGGATAAAAAAGTTGATATAAAGTGTATTTTAAAACTCTACCTTCATCTTTCAGAATATCAATATTAAAATCCCAAAGTAAAATACAGGCCTTATTTTTAACACTTATCATCTTCAGTGTAGAGGACAATGCCTCATATAGAATATCAATATTATTATTTGGTGGGCGATAACTACTGCAGCCAGTCTTGCCTCCTTCAGAAGTTTTCTGACGACTCTGCAGTGGTGGGATGCATCAGCGGTGGTGACGAGGAGGAGTACAGGACTGTAGTGGACAACTTTGTCACTTGGAGTGAGAAGAACCACCTCCAGCTCAACGTGACCAAGACAAAGGAACTGGTGGTGGACCTTAGGAGGACCAAAGCTGCTGTGACCCCCATCTCCATCCAGGGGGTCAGTGTGGACGTGGTGGAGGAGTACAAGTACCTGGGGGTGTACTTGGACAATAAACTGGACTGGAGCAGGAACGTGGACGCGGTTTACAAGAAGGGCCAGAGCCGCCTCTATTTCCTGAGAAGGCTGAGGTCCTTTGACATCTGCAGGACAATGCTCAGGATGTTCTATGAGTCTATGGAGGCCAGTGCATCATGTACGCTGTAGTCTGCTGGGGCAGCAGTCTGCGCCTGAGGGACACTAATAGACTCAAGAAGATCATCAGGAAGGCTGGACATGTTGTGGGGGAGGAGCTGGACTCTCTGGCGGTGGTGTTGGACAGGAGAATACTGGACAAAATCTGGACTATTCTGGACTCTCCCTCCCACCCCCTCCACAAGGTGCTGGCCAATCAGAGGAGCTCTTTCAGCCATAGACTGCGGCTGCCGCTGCTCCACTGAGAGACACAGGAAATCTGTCCTGTCGCCATCAAACTGTTGAACGCTGCACTTTAACTCACAAACTACTCAATCCTTTTCATCCTATTCCTGCTCACACATGTATATAGTCATAAATATGTCACTGATGTAAATAATTTCCCAGAGAGAGCTATTTTATCTTTTATCTTATTGTATTTAGCTTATTTTTGTAACTTGTTCGATGTACAGGCTCTTGGTCGGTTGCATCTGTAACAAAGAAAATTTCCCCTCGGGGATGAATAAAAGTAATTCTGATTCTGATTCTGATAAATATACCCAGTGATTATTCTTTGTCCCCAGAAGCTGCTGCATTTAGGAATTTCTATAAACAAAGTTTCTATTTCTTTTCAATAAAGTCTTCCCTCTCAATAAATTCATAATCTTGTGTATAAAAACAGAAACTCCTCCACCCTTTCATTTTTTATACACGTACACAAATGTGGCCACACCGGCTCGTCAAAGCCTGATCCCTCAGATCTCAGAAGCTCAGCAGGGCCTGGTTAGTACTTGGATGGAGACACTGGGAATTCCAGGTGCCACAGGGGGGCGCCAGACACGTTGTGTCCTTAGGCAAGACACTTCACCCACATTGCCTAGTATGAAAGTGGTGTGTGTGTGAGTGTTGGTGGTCGGAGGGGCCGATGGTGCAGATTGGAGCCTCGCTTCTGTCAGTCTGCCCCACGGCAGCTGTGGCTACAGTAGTAGCACCACTACAGACCCGGGAGTAGCACCACTCCCGGGTCTGTAGTGAATGAATAATGAACTGTAAAGCGCTTTGGGTGTCATGAAAGGCGCTATATAAATACAATGATTAATTAATTAATTAATTAATGTACACCACGGTATTTAGGAGTAAAATTGTCCCATGTGATCATTTCACCATGTTTCAAGTACGGAAAAAGTATGAGATCGGATGTGTTTTCAAAGTGTTGAATTAAACTTTTTGAGCAGTGTGTATATTCTCACTTGTGGCTGTGAGTATTATTCACATGTACTCTCAACTGTGTACTCTCATGTATAGTAGTATATCTGCTCATCTGTGTCCGGTGGGTGGAGACTGTATGTTTAGTCGTATATAAAGCAGTATATTCTGACCTGTGTCTGGTGGGGCTGCTGCTGATCACTGTGTAGTCGTGTTCAGACTCTGGTGACCTCTGACCCTCACGCTCAGCTCCACTCGAGTCTGACACAAACAGGAAATACGGGTTCTTACACTGTGTTTGGTTTTACACTGTGTTTTGGTACAAAAAGAAATAGAAAAGGTCTGAAACCACAAACAAATACGATTTTTCATTTAAACAGACAGTTTGGACAGATCTTCAGCTCTGTGGTGCTGATTTTATTTATTCATTCAACTCTTATTTCTCCAGGTAGGTCATTTACAGCAGCAACCTGGTCAGGAGACAGCAGCATGAGGACTACACAAAGAGAAGCAAAGTGAATACAATGCATACAAAACATACAAATAAAACATGTAATCTCATGAGATTATTCACAATATACGAGTGTAAAAAATACACTTAAACAGGCATCTGAAGTGCATCTCTCTACAGGAGGATTTAAACTGGTAATAAAACGTCATCTCTCAGAACACTGGCACGTTTTCGAGGATAAAAACCCTCCCTCTCACCTGTGCGCTGGTGGGAGGAGCCAGGGGGGTCCGGGGGCAGTGAGGCTCTCTTTGGGGAGGGGGTGCCCGCGGGGAGGGGTGAGCTGGACCCTGACACATACCCTCTGCTCACGAGGCTGTCTGCACTCCTCAACATGGCCACCGGGGCAAGAGGGCAAGAGAGGTGTGTCTGGACACAAGGGGGCAGCCATGAGTCACATTTAAACAGGACAGTGTGAATCATGGAATAGTAGCTTCGTCTGATCTACGATACGATCACTGATACTTTCATGTACGCTATAGAGCTCTCACTACTCTATAAACAACATATGCTCTCCATGGGGCTTACTCTGTGTAAACCCTGCATGTTACACCTCTACAGCCATGTTCTGAATGCCCCTGTATGTCAGATGCCCTCCCTGTATGTCAGATGCCCTCCCTGCGTGTCAGATGCCCTCCCTGTATGTCTTCATATACTATATACTCTATAGTGTAGACCTCTACAGCCATGTTCTGAATGCATGGTGTTCTTGGATTTGTTTAACAGTCCATATTTTATTGTGCAGGTCTAACACACAGTACTTCTTAAATATACTTCTAAAATTTTTATTAGGAATCCATTTTTAATTAAGATGTTATTGGTGAGTTTAAAACTTAAAAAATATACTTTATTAACAATATCTCTCAATAGATAAAACTATAATATACAAATAAATGTAAAAACAAAAAAAAACAAAACAAAAAAAACAAAATATACTTCTAAAATGCATTTGTTTATGATGGTGTAGGATAATGAAGAACCGTTCTTGATTGACAACCATGAACTGACCATTACACGACAATATATCCTTTTATTTCAGAAACTGTAAC
>CM068346.1:102500-110000 GCA_034769755.1 Odontamblyopus lacepedii | reverse complement strand
CTGTTCTGAGCTGTGTGAGATCAGAACACATCACCATTCTACTGTTCTGAGCTGTGTGAGATCAGAACACATCACCATTCTACTGTTCTCAGCTGTGTGAGATCAGAACACATCACCATTCTACTGTTCTCAGCTGTATGAGATCAGAACACATCACCATTCTACTGTTCTGAGCTGTGTGAGATCAGAACACATCACCATTCTACTGTTCTCAGCTGTGTGAGATCAGAACACATCACCATTCTACTGTTCTGAGCTGTGTGAGATCAGAACACATCACCATTCTACTGTTCTGAGCTGTGTGAGATCAGAACACATCACCATTCTACTGTTCTCAGCTGTGTGAGATCAGAACACATACTCATTCTACTGTTCTCAGCTGTATGAGATCAGAACACATCACCATTCTACTGTTCTGAGCTGTGTGAGATCAGAACACATCACCATTCTACTGTTCTGAGCTGTGTGAGATCAGAACACATCACCATTCTACTGTTCTGAGCTGTATGAGATCAGAACACATCACCATTCTACTGTTCTGAGCTGTGTGAGATCAGAACACATCACCATTCTACTGTTCTGAGCTGTGTGAGATCAGAACACATCACCATTCTACTGTTCTGAGCTGTGTGAGATCAGAACACATCACCATTCTACTGTTCTCAGCTGTGTGAGATCAGAACACATCACCATTCTACTGTTCTCAGCTGTGTGAGATCAGAACACATCACCATCTCTACTGTTCTCAGCTGTATGGAGATCAGAACACATCACCATTCTACTGTTCTGAGCTGTGTGAGAACAGAACACATCACCATCTCTACTGTTCTGAGCTGTGTGAGATCAGAACACATCACCATCTCTCCTGTTCTGAGCTGTGTGAGATCAGAACACATCACCATTCTACTGTTCTCAGCTGTGTGAGATCAGAACACATCACCATTCTACTGTTCTCAGCTGTATGAGATCAGAACACATCACCATTCTACTGTTCTGAGCTGTGTGAGATCAGAACACATCACCATTCTACTGTTCTCAGCTGTGTGAGATCAGAACACATCACCATTCTACTGTTCTGAGCTGTGTGAGATCAGAACACATCACCATTCTACTGTTCTGAGCTGTGTGAGATCAGAACACATCACCATCTCTACTGTTCTCAGCTGTGTGAGATCAGAACACATCACCATTCTACTGTTCTGAGCTGTGTGAGATCAGAACACATCACCATTCTACTGTTCTGAGCTGTGTGAGATCAGAACACATCACCATTCTACTGTTCTCAGCTGTGTGAGATCAGAACACATCACCATTCTACTGTTCTGAGCTGTGTGAGATCAGAACACATCACCATTCTACTCTCTCTACCCCATCATCTGTCTCTCTCTACCCCATCACCATTCTACTGTTCTGAGCTGTGTGAGATCAGAACACATCACCATTCTACTCCTCTCTCAGCTGTGTGAGATCAGAACACATCACCATTCTACTGTTCTCAGCTGTATGGAGATCAGAACACATCACCATTCTACTGTTCTCAGCTGTGTGAGATCAGAACACATCACCATTCTACTGTTCTGAGCTGTGTGAGATCAGAACACATCACCATTCTACTGTTCTGAGCTGTGTGAGATCAGAACACATCACCTCTCTCTACCCCATCATCCTCTCCTCTCTCTACCCCATCACCCTCTCCTCTCTCTACCCCATCACCCTCTCCTCTCTCTATGAGATCCCCATCACCATTCTACTCTCTCTACCCCATCACCATTCTACTCTCTCTACCCCATCACCCTCTCCTCTCTACCCATCACCCCCTCCTCTCTACTCCCATCATCCTCTCCACTCTACCCAATCACCCTCTCCTCTCTACCCCATCATCCTCCTCTCTCTCCCCCAACACCCTCTCCTCTCTCCACCCCAACATCCTCTCCTCTCTACCACCCCATCACCCTCTCCTCTCTCTACCCCATCACCCTCTCCTCTCTCTACCCCATCATCCTCTCTCCTCTCTCTACCACCCCATCATCCTCTCCTCTCTCTACCACCCCATCACCCTCTGCTCTCTCTACCCCATCACCCTCTCCTCTCTACCCATCACCCCTCCTCTCTACCCCATCATCCTTCTCCTCTCTACCCAATCACCTCTCTCCTCTCTACCCCCATCATCCTCTCTCCTCTCTACCCCATCACCCTCCTCTCTCTACCCCATCATCCTCCTTCTACCACCCCATCACCCTCTCTCTCTCTCCCCCATCACCCTCTCCTCTCTCTACCCCATCATCCTCTCTCCTCTCTCTACCACCCCATCATCCTCTCCTCTCTCTACCACCCCATCACCCTCTGCTCTCTCTACCCCATCACCCTCTCCTCTCTCTACCCCATCACCCTCTCCTCTCTCTACCCCAGCACCCTCTCCTCTCTTTACCCCATCACCCTCTCCTCTCTCTACCCCAGCACCCTCTCTCTCTCTACCCAATCACCTCTCTCCTCTCTACCCCATCATCCTCTCCTCTCTACCCCATCACCCTCTCCTCTCTCTACCCCATCACCCTCCTCTCTCTACCCCATCACCCTCTCCTCTCTCTACCCCATCACCCTCCTCTCTACCCCATCACCCTCTCCTCTCTCTACCCCATCACCCTCCTCTCTACCAGAACCATCACCATTCTACTGTTCTGAGCTGTGTGAGATCAGAACACATCACTCTCTACCCCATCATCCTCTCCTCTCTACCCAATCACCATTCTCCTCTCTGAGATCAGAACACATCACCATTCCTCTCTACTGTCCCATCACCCTCTCTCTCTCTACCCCATCACCCTCTCCTCTCTCTACCCCATCATCCTCTCTCTCCTCTACCCCATCACCCTCTCCTCTCTAATCACCCCATCACCCTCTCCTCTCTCTACCCCATCACCCTTCTACTCTCTACCCCATCACCCTCTCCTCTCTCTACCCCATCACCCTCTCCTACTCTCTACCCCATCACCCATCTCCATCTCTACCCCATCACCCTCTCCTCTCTCTACCCATCACCCCCTCCTCTCTCTACCCCATCATCCTCTCCTCTCTCTACCCCCATCACCTCTCCTCTCTACCCCATCACCCTCTCCTCTCTACCCCATCACCCTCTCCTCTCTCTACCCCATCACCCTCTCTCTCTCTACCCCATCACCCTCCTCTCTCTACCCCATCACCCTCTCCTCTCTACCCCATCACCCTCTCCTCTCTCTACCCATCACCCTCCTCTCTACTGTTCTCCTCTGTGAGACCCAATCACCCTCCTCTCTCTACCCCATCATCCTCTCCTCTCTACCCCATCATCTCCTCTCTACTGTTCATCAGCTCTCCTCTCTACCACCCCAGAACACCCTCCTCTCTCTACCCCATCACCCTCTCCTGAGCTCTCTACCCCATCATCCATTCTACTCTCTCTACCACCCCATCATCCTCTACTCTGTTCTCACCCTCTGTGATCTCAGAACACATCACCATTCTCCTCTCTACCCCATCACCCTCTCCTCTCTACCCCATCACCCTCTCCTCTCTCTACCCCATCACCCTCTCCTCTCTACCCCATCATCCTCTCCTCTCTACCCCATTACCCTCTCCTCTCTCTACCCCATCACCCTCTCCTCTCTCTACCCCATCATCCTCTCTCCTCTCTCAACCCCATCATCCTCTCCTCTCTCTACCCCATCATCCTCTCTCCTCTCTCTACCCCATCACCCTCTGCTCTCTCTACCCCATCACCCTCTCCTCTCTCCCCCCATCACCCTCTCCTCTCTACCCCATCATCCTCTCCTCTCTCTACCCCATCACCCTCCTCCTCTACCCATCACCCTCTCCTCTCTCTACCCCATCAACCTCTCCTCTACCCCATCATCCCTCCTCTCTCTACCCCATCACCCTCTCTCTCTCTCTACCCCATCACCCTCTCCTCTCTACCCCATCACCATTCTCCTCTTCTCAGCTACCCCATCATCCTCTCATATCTCTACCCCATCACCCTCTCCTCTCTCTACCCCATCACCCTCTCCTCTCTCTACCCCATCATCCTCTCCTCTCTCTACCCCATCACCCTCTCCTCTCTCTACCCCATCATCCTCTCCTCTCTACCCAATCACCCTCGACTCTCTACCCCATCACCCTCTCCTCTCTCTACCCCATCACCCTCTCCTCTCCCTACCCCATCATCCTCTCCTCTCTCTACCACCCCATCATCCTCTCCTCTACCCCATCACTCCTCTCTCTCTACCCCATCACCTCTCTCTCTACCCCATCACCCTCTCCTCTACCCCATCATCCTCTCCTCTCTACCCCATCACCCTCTCCTCTCTCTACTCCCATCACCCTCTCCTCTCTACCCCATCACCCTCTCCTCTCTACCCCAACACCCTCTCCTCTCTCTACCCCATCATCCTCTCCTCTCTACCCCCACCCCCTCTCCTCTCTACCCCATCACCCTCTCCTCTCTCTACCCCATCACCCTCTCCTCTCTCTACCCCATCACCCTCTCCTCTCTCTACCCCAACACCCACTCCTCTCTCTACCCCAACAACCTCTCCACACTCTACCCCAACACCCTCTCCTCTCTACCCCATCATCCTCTCCTCTCTACCCCATCACCCTCTCCTCTCTCTACCCCATCATCCTCTCCTCTCTCTACCCCATCACCCTCTCCTCTCTCTACCCCATCACCCTCTCCTCTCTCTACCACCCCGTCACCTTCTCTGTCTCCCTCACACTTTCTCACTCTTCCGCTCTTCCTCCTCGTTTAATCCCTTCCCTCACCCAACTCTCTCTTTCTCTCTTTCACTCTCTCCCATCACACCACACTCTTACCCCCATCTCTCTCTCGCTCTCCCTCACAGCTGTCCGGTCTCTATCTCTCCATCCCACGCTGATCTCAGAGGCACAGGAATCCACGGCATGAAACCAATTCACTAAAAATAACCTTCAACTCATCGCAAGTCCAGTCCGGGTCTGTGGGGACTAAAGGGGGACTAAACCGAGACTAAAGGTCTATACCAGGTCTAAAGTAGGTCTAAATCAGGTCTAAATCAGGTTTAAATCAGGTCTAAATCAGGTCAAAATCAGATTTAAATCAGGTGGTCTAAACCAGGTCTAAACTAGGTCTAAAGCAGGGCTAAAGCAGGTCTAAACCAGGTCTAAATCAGGTCTAAACCAGGTCTAAATCAGGTCTAAATCAGGTCAAAATCAGGTTTAAATCAGGTCTAGGCCAGGTCTAAACTACATCTAAACCCGGTCTAAACCAGGTCTAATCAGGTCTAAACCAGCTCTAAACCAGGTCTAAACCAGGTCTAAACCAGCTCTAAACCAGGTCTAAACCAGGGCTAGTCCAGACCTAAGCGTTGCTTTACAGTTACAAGCATCACCCACTCACTCCATATTGGTGAAGGGCTGCATGTATTGTCAGCTTTGGAGGACTTTTCACCATTTGAAAGTTGTCATATTTAGTTTTAAATTGTTAATCACTGTGGCAACACTCCTAATTTTTCATCATTCTGAACCCGATGGATGGCCACAGCTGTCCTTTCCAACAACAATGCACTGGGTGAAGCAAGAGTTGAACCACAATAAGGTAAAACTGATCCCACTGCAGACAGAAAGCACTTTTGGAATGATGCAATCGCTGTAGATTATTTTGGATAATAAAATATGAATGCATATTTAAAATGATTATGTACTATGCAACTTTTCAAACAGAGGGTCCGTCGCCTGCTCGTCTCATGAAAATATTACTGCTTTGCCTGGAATGTTCCACAGTTTGGCAACAAAAATACTTGGTTTAATATAGTTACTGTTCGCCTCCATGGAGATGTTATTTATGGAACTTTCTAGACAAAATAACATCGCCATGGAGACAAGAAGGTTCACTCTGTCCGCCTAAAACAGGGGCGTCAAACTCATTTTGGTCCGGGGGCCGTATGCAGCCTACTTTGATCCCAAAAGGGCCGGATCAGAAAACTCAGTTCTCTCTTCAAGTTATTGTATTTTTCTCCGTGTCTCGTAGTGGTGTTTAAGATTATATTCCTCCAGCAACGCCACTTGTTCCAAACACACTGAGCACAGATTTCCCATTCACCTCTGTCAACAAATAAGAATTAGACTATTTTTCTTGGGAAATCCTGAACTCAGCATCTGCTTTTCTCACTTTTTTGACATTTTGCTGATGAGGGTCACGGTCGACAGTCAAAACGATCGTCCTTTAAGAGCGTTTGGAAAGAGGAAAGTCTTCATTTGTGCTGCTCTGGTGGGAGTCGCAACGCACAGAAACGCCGGAGACGCTGCTATGCTAAACGGTGCAGAAAATTAACAGAAAAATCTGAACATTTCAAGTATTTTAAGAGAAAAATCAGCCGAGGGCCAGATTAAAGGTCTTGGAGGGCCGGATCTGGCCCCCGGGCCGCATGTTTGACACATGTGGCCTAAAAAGTTACATCGAGCCCCTTTAAAAAAAAAAAATAGAGTCAAAAGTATGGAAAATCAAATAAACGTAGAGTGTTTCTTTTCTCCTGGCGGCATCAGAACCAGAATGGAGCTCCTTCACATGTTTGTACAGTGAGGCGCCTGTGCTCCTGCCGCTTTGTCCACAGTGACCAGGGCTGGAATAAAAATAGTTCTTTTGAGCAGTTGCTGGGGGACACTCGTGTGTAAATATAAGTCCTGCTGGTGAGGAAACAGGAAGTGGGCTGCCCCAGTTCAAAGTTCAAAGTGCGCTGATGAAATGCGGGGTCACAGTTGGGTCAAAGGTCAAAGGTCACTGTACACAGAGCTGCGCCTTAATGCCGACGTACAGTGAGGAGACACGGTGCTGCTGTATGAAAGCTCCACAACACTTATGACAGCAAGTGGAAGTGGCTGGTTGTTGTTAGCACTTTTACCTCACACCAAGAAGGTCCCGGTTCAATTCCTCACACTGTGCAGCTCTGGTTGCTACAATTTTGGCCAGATTTTTAAAATCATTTTGTCTAATATCTGCCTAAAAGAGTATCTAATTTCAGTATCATTTAGTATCTGAGTATTGATACCCAGCTAGCTGATGTGAAGCTAACTGGAGGCACTGCTTGGTCTGAAGCTTACTCAAGTTAGACTTTAAACTAAGCTCCTAAACAAGATCATGAAGGCTCATATTGATCACAGGCTCCAATCTAAAACTCACTAGTATTTGCTAATGCGTGCACTGTGTCACCATGGTAACTGCTGAACATTTAGCCATAGACATACATGCAGCACACCCACATAACCTTCTTGATGTGGGTCAGTAGAGCAAAGCACTCTGTAACAATGCTCTACAATTCTTATTCAGTCGCTTGGAATCATATCAGATCTCTTCTTTCGCTCACATGTGGGTCATTTGTAGTTCTTGGGTCATTTGTAGTTCTTTGTTAGCGCTTAACAGCTTTTCACTGCCACTAAACGTATCCGTGAATGCTAACGCTAACATTTCTACTTCTTTATTCATTTCAAATC
>CM068346.1:82500-97500 GCA_034769755.1 Odontamblyopus lacepedii | reverse complement strand
GGCTGAGTGTAGGACTGCAGGAGACCAGGGACACAGGGCTGAGAGTAGGACTGCAGGAGACCAGGAACATAGGGCTGAGTGTAGGACTGCAGGAGACCAGGGACAAAGGGCTGAGAGTAGGACTGCAGGAGACCAGGGACATAGGGCTGAGAGTAGGACTGCAGGAAACCAGGGACACAGGGCTGAGTGTAGGACTGCAGGAGACCAGGGACATAGGGCTGAGAGTAGGACTGCAGGAGACCAGGGACACAGGGCTGAGTGTAGGACTGCAGGAGATCAGGGACATAGGGCTGAGAGTAGGACTGCAGGAGACCAGGGACACAGGGCTGAGAGTAGGACTGCAGGAGACCAGGGACATAGGGCTGAGAGTAGGACTGCAGGAGACCAGGGACATAGGGCTGAGAGTAGGACTGCAGGAGACCAGGGACACAGGGCTGAGTGTAGGACTGCAGGAGATCAGGGACATAGGGCTGAGTGTAGGACTGCAGGAGACCAGGGACACAGGGCTGAGTGTAGGACTGCAGGAGACCAGGGACACAGGGCTGAGTGTAGGACTGCAGGAGACCAGGGACACAGGGCTGAGAGTAGGACTGCAGGAGACCAGGGACACAGGGCTGAGAGTAGGACTGCAGGAGACCAGTAGGAGCTTCCGCCCAGAACAGGTTCGCCCCTGAGCTGGACGCGGGACACTCTAGTCATAGGGAGCTCCATAGTCAGGGACGTGGAACTGCCTGCAGCTTCCACACGGTGTTACCCTGGAGCCAGACTGGGTGACATCGAGGGGAATCTGAGGCTTTTAAAGAGAAGTAAGAACAGGTACCGCCGGATCGTTATACACGCGGGGGGTAACGATACTCGGCGCGGTCAGTCAGAGGTGCTGAAGTTGCAGATAGCGGCAGTTTGTGATTTGGCTAAGTCGATGTCGGAGTCCGTGTACTTCTCTGGCTCCTTCCAAATTATGCCAATTGTGAAATGTTCAGCCGCTTTTCAGCCGTCAACCAGTGGTTGTCCAATTGGTGCCCGCAGAATGGTGTCGTCTTCATAGACACTGGAGGGCATTTGAGGGGAAGCCCAGGCTTATACGTAGTGACGGCATCCATCCCACAGCGGCTGGCTCCTCCCTCTTAGCTCAGAATATGATTGCTAGCCTTAGATGACCATCAGGTAAGACTAGCACACAGAATAGCTCAGGGAGTGTCAGTGACTCTAGGGAGCAGAGTAGACTAGTGAGGCACTGCTCTGTTAGCGAGAACAGCTCCAAACAGGCTGAGACTGTGTGTGCCCCACGTACAGGGGCCTCCTCTGAGCCACCCTGCATGAACAATTCTCCCAGACTGGCTGAGGCTGTGTATGTCCCACGCACAAAAAGCACAAATAAAACACACCTAAACTCTGACAGGAAAGGCATCAGATCTCCTAACTTAATAAAAATAAATACATGTGTCGCAAATAAACAAAATGATAAGTGTGTAAAATGTGGACTGCTAAACATCAGGTCCCTCTCCTCCAAATCTATTTTAATAAATGAATTAATTGGTGACTTTAATATTGATCTTCTAGCTTTAACTGAAACATGGCTTCAGGAAAATGATTATGTTAGACTAAACGAATCTACACCTCCAAGTCACGTGAACTTTCAAAGTGCCAGGAGCACAGGTGGAGGTGGCGGTGTGGCCGTCATTTCTCACTCCAGCCTAATTCTCAGCCTCAGATCTAATTATACATTCCGCTCCTTTGAAAGCCTCGCACTATCTATTACGTGCACCAAGTGGAAAAACCAAAAAGCTGTTATATTCATAACAATCTACCGACCTCCTGGTCCTTATGCCGAGTTTCTGACAGAGTTTTCTGACTTTATTTCAAGTTTAGTTTTGGAATGGGAAAGGATTGTTATATTTGGAGATTTCAACATTCATGTTGATAACAGCAGTGAGTGCCTCAGCAGTGCTTTTGGTGCTCTCCTGGATGGGGTCGGTTTTACCCAGAGTGTGAACAAGCCGACTCACTGTCACAATAACTGTAGGTGTGACCATCTGCAGGGCAATAATGTATTTGAAAAATTTCAGTCTGGTTTCAGAGCTCACCACAGCACAGAAACTGCTCTGCTTAAAGTGACAAATGATTTGCTACTAGCTGCTGATAACGGGCTGGCTTCAGTCCTGGTCCTACTGGACCTCAGTGCAGCGTTTGACACCATTGATCACAACATTCTACTGCAGAGGTCAGAATGTGACATAGGTGTCAGAGGGACCGCCCTCAAATGGTTTAAATCCTCTCTATCAGATAGGTACCAGTTTGTTAGTGTAAACCAGTGCACCTCTCACTGCTCTAAAGTAGCTTGCGGTGTTCCACAAGGATCTGTGCTTGGTCCAATCCTGTTTACTCTGTATATGTTGCCATTAGGTAACATTATCAGAAAACATGGCATTAATTTCCACTGCTATGCTGATGACACTCAGCTGTACTTATCAATGAAACCTAATCAGATCAAATCGATAAGCTCAGTGCCTGTGTGAAGGACATCAAAACCTGGATGACCCTGAATTACCTGCTCTTAAACCCTGAAAAACAGAGGTCATTGTTGTCGGTCCTAAAGGTCAGAGAGATTCTGTCAGACCAGATAATCTCACTTGACAATGTGAGTATAGCCTCTAGCCTCTACTGTAAAAACCTTGGAGTCGTATTTGACCAAAATCTCTCATTCACAGCTCATATAAACCAAGCTTGTAAAACTGCATATTTTCACCTGCTAAACATAACTAAAATCAGAAATATTTTGCCTAAAAATGATGCTGAAAAACTTATCCATGCATTTGTTACATCCAGACTAGATTACTGTAATTCTCTGCTCACCGCCTGCGCTAAAGGTACTTTAAGAAGCTTCCAGTTGGTCCAAAATGCAGCGGCCAGAGTCCTAACAGGAACTAAAAGACGTGATCACATCAGTCCTGTGTTAAAATCACTGCACTGGCTTCCTGTCGAGTTTAGAATTAAATTCAAAGTTCTCCTCCTGACATACAAAGCCTTAAACAATATGGCCCCATCATATCTTCAGGATGCCATTGTCCCCTATCAGCCAAATAGAGCACTTCGCTCTCAGAATGCAGGATTATTAGTGGTTCCTAGAGTGTCTAAAAGTACAGTGAGGGGGGAGAGCCTTCAGTTACCAAGCTCCTGTGTTATGGAACTCCCTGTTGGTGTTAAACAGGCTCCACAGTCTCTTTATTTAATGTGGCGGCTTGATGCCTTAAGACCTTTACTATGTTAAAGGGCCAGTACAGTGTTTACTTCCCCCTCACTAATAACAGTAGTATGTCCACATCCAGTTTGACCTGTAAAAGAATCCTTCATTTCTCCAAAACTAAAGAAGCACAAACGAAACTTTTTGCAGCACAGACGACTGACACAGTTTTTGTGCAGGTTTGAGTTTGTGTGTGTATGTGTGTCTGTGTGTCTGTGTGTATAGTGTGTGTGTGTATAGTGTGTCTGTGTGTGCATAGTGTGTGTGTGTGTGTAGTGTGTATTGTGTGTAGTGTGTGTGTGTGTGTGTGTATAGTGTGTGTGTGTGTATAGTGTGTATGGGGGGTGTGTTAAGACCAGGCTTAAAACCTTCCTCTTCGGAATAGCTTATGACCAGGTTACTTAGTTGATGTCACTAAGATAAGCTGCCGCAGGAGATAACAAGCTGGGGGAAGTGTGGCAACCTGAGCACTGTCCTCTGTTTCCTGCTATTTTCTCATCAGCATCACTCACTATGTTCTCATCTGTAGTTCGTTCATTGCTATTCACATGTTGTCCCCTGTCCCACTCCCCCTGTGGAGTGGAACTCTTTCAGACTCCTGATGACAGCTGGACCTCTCTCCTCCTCCTCTCCTCCTCCTCCCCGGCTCCTTCCCCACCTGGGTAGCTGTGGCCATACTGAACTGGCCCACGGGCCTGGACATCTATAGCCTGTCCGTCCATGGGAGTGGATCCCTCCTTCACTGTAGTTCTCCCCGAGGTTTCTTCTTTTTCCCAGGACCCTGGGTTTTTTGGAGTTTTTCCTTGCTGAGAAGGAGGGTCTAAGGACAGGGGATGACTGGACCATGTTTCATTTGCTGCTTTACATGAATGTTGTTTTTTCCTGTTCTGATATGTCTGTGTGTATGTTTTACTCATCCATATCTTGGAACGCCCTTAGAGGAAACTGGTGTGATTTTGGGCAGTACAAAAATAAATTGAATTGTATTGAATGGGTTCCCTCTGTAATTCTCTACATTCTGAAGATTTCATAGCAGGTACAGAAATGTTCCAGAATGTTAAAGCACCCTTATGTTCCAAACTGTTAAAGCGAATAAAGGTGACTGACAGGTGACTGACAGGTGATAGTGTGTGAAACTCTGACACCTCACTTTGTTTGACAGCTCGGTGTGAGGGGTCCGAGGGGTCAGCAGGAGGTCAGGAATACCAGATGACAACAAACTACAAATCAGTGGTGGGAGCAGAAGGTTACGGTGGCACCTCAGAGCCAGCAGGTCTCAGGTTCAATCCCCACTGAGTGAGGCTTTTCTGGTTTAAGGGGTTGTGGGGAATACTTGAATAGAATTTCTAAAAATAAATGACTAAGATTTGCGTTTTTACTTGAAAAAAGATGCGCTGTGTAACATTTCCGGTAGAGGGTCGGTGACCTGCTTGTGATTAGTTTGCCTGAAATGGTACAAACTTATCTATTGATAGTTGGTTGATAATTGATAGAGACATCGCACTGGGGGTGTTCTGCCTGTATATCTGTGGTAGAGTGTTCAGCAGTTTCCATGATGACACAGTGCACACATTAGCAAACAGCCAGAAAAATGTGTGAAAAAAAAAGAAAAAACATACAAAATGGATTTAAACAGCAGGAGCCTGAAAAACTGTTGGCTAATGCTAATGCTAGCTTGTGACTGTAATGTGATTTGAGAGAGAAATCAGCTCAGCTGTTGTAGTTTAGATAAGTTAGTTCTTTCTGGTCAGATTGTGCTAAAATAAAACTCAAGTTGTCAAGTTAGATTAAAGTCTAACTTGAGTAACAGAGCTTTAGACAGAGCAGTGCCTACAGTTAGCAACACATCCCCAGGGAATGTTGATGATATCAGGTGTGAAGTGTCAATATTTATTCATTCACAAACAATCTGCACTATCAGCTCTCAGACCATAACCAGCACTCACACATGCCCCAGGTGAAGTGTCTTGCTTAAGGACACAACAACCGTTTCCAGCAGAGCCTCTCCTACCCTCCGTGACTCCCAGCAGTCTCCCATCCAAGTCCTGACCAGGCCCAGTCCTGCTTAGACCAGGAGGTTTGACCACAGTTTGGTCCATTCATCCAGAAGGCAACAGTGTGTAACTTTCTGGAGGTGGTACAGCACTTGCATTCCATGGAATTAAAACCAGAACCTTCTCCATAGAGACAGAGGGGTTTGAGCCCATTCTGTGGAACAACTTTTCCATGGAACCAATCCTAATTATTCTGAAACAAACATGATGTCTCTTTTCCTCTAAATATTTCATTACACCGCTAAAGTAAATGGAACAAAGTGATGTTAAAGTCACGCTAGATCTTTGGGAGACAGAGATTCATGTAAACTCAGCTGTGCACTGAACTAAAAAACATCTGTACTCTGCCTCACAGACTCATGTAAACTCAGCAGGGCACTAAAGACATACATGGACTCACATTATGTCACATGATGAGACGAGAGAGACGAGACAGCAGACACACCAGCCCAGGACACAAATATGAAAGATATGAAAGCAAACCAAGAGAAAGAAGGCACAGACACTGCAGTTTACAGTGAGTACAAGTTCAAGCAGTAGTAATACCTAACCTATACCTTATAGTACACGGATCATAATGGGAGTACTGTAATAGTGCTTCATCTCCATTCATTGACTCCATACACACTGTCATCTGCTGTAGCCACAGCTGCCCTGGGACAGACTGGCACAAACATGGCTCTGCTACAGCCCTGAGACCAGCACCAGCTCTGCCCCTGACAACTTCAACCTGAAGGGCTGTCATTACCACACACACACACACACCTACACACACACATAACACACACACGACACACAACACACACACACGACACACACACACACATGGACACGCACACATGACACACAGACACACACGCACACACACACACACACATGCACACACGACACACACACACGACACACACACACATAACACACACACACAACACACACACATAACACACACACATGACACACAACACACACACACATGCACACACGACACACACACACATAACACACACATAACACACACACGACACACACACACACCTACACACACACATAACACACACACGACACACAACACACACACAATAATAATATAATACACACACACATGGACACACACATGGACACACCTACACACACATCGCACACAAATAACACACACACATGACAAACAACACACACACACATGCACACACGACACACACACACATAACACACACATGCAACACACAATAATACGACACACACAACCCACACACACACAGTGGTTACCACACAACACACACACGACAATAATTAGACACACACATGGTAGTAGTACAGACACACACACAATGATCCATCACGCACACAAAGACACACACAAAGTACGCACAACGCCATAAACAGTAGCAGCAGTAGTGGTAGTAGTAGTGGTAGTAGTAGTAGCAGCAGGTGGCTGATGGTGGTGGTGCGGCGTAGTAGTGGCAGGCCGGCGGTAGGTGGTAGTAATTGCAGTAGTGGCAGTAAAGGCATGGTAGCAGGCAGGTGGTGGTGGTGGTGGTAGTAGCAGAACAGGTGGCAGCTACAGGTGCCGCCGCTGCTGGTAGTTGGTGCGTGGTGATACGGTTGTGGTAGTGGTAGCGGCAGTGGCGGTGGTGGTGGCGATGCCGCTAAGCAGCAGCAGTGGTATATAGGTTGGTGGTAAGCAGCTGATAGCAAGTAGTGGCTTCAAGCAGTAAGCTGGTGGTAGTGGTGGTAAGGTATAGGCAGTAGCGGTGGATAAGCGTGGTGGTAGTGGTGGCAGTATAGGTGATAGGTAACGGTGTAGTGGTAGTAGTAGCAGTGGTAGTGGTAGCAGTAGTGGTGGTAGTATTGATGCTAATAAGTATGATGAAGTAATATCTATTAGTGCTGGTATAAGGTGGTAGCAGTAGTGGTTAACTTGATAGTATTAGGCGATGGTGGCTGGTATAGCGCGAGTGATGCAGTAGACAGTGATGCCGCTGCGTTGCTGGTTAGTAGTAGCAGTGCTGCTAGTGCCGCCAGTGGCTGCTGCTGCCGTTGGTTTGCTGCTGCCTGCTGCTGTTAGTAGTCGCAGCAATACGTTGCTGCGCAGTAGCCGCTGTTGCTGGTGGTGCTGCCGCCGCTGGTAGTAAGTAGTGCGGCGTTGCTCGCCAAGTAGTGCTGTAGTAGCCGCAGTGGCAGCTGGTAGTAGCGGCAGTAGTGGCTGGCTGGTGGCGTTGCTGGTCGCCGCTAGTAGGTAGTTGCTGGTCAGCCGCGGTGGTAGTGAGTGGTGGTGCCAGCCGGTAGGCCGCTAGTGGTGGCGTTGCGCTTGCTGCTGGTGATGGTAGCCGCCGCTGCTGCTGCTGGTGGTGGCTGCTGCTGGTCGCCGCCATTGCTTGGCAGCGAGTGGTAGCTAGCCACTTTGCTGTTGCTGATAGTAGCCGCAGGTTCGCAATGCTGGTAGTTGGTCTTCTGCAGCAGCTAGACGCTGCTGCTTGTTACCGCAGCCAGTAAGGTAGTAGCAGTATGAAGGCTGCCGCTAGTTTGCTTAAGTAGTAGTGGTGTTGGTAACAATTGGCTAAGTGAGTAAGTAGTGAGCAGGCAGCAGTGGCTAATAGTTGATTAAGCAGTTATGAAGGTAGTGGTGGTAATTGCTGTAGCAGCGGCAGTAGTAATTGCAGTGGTAGTAAGCAAGGTAGTAAGCAGCATTCGCAGCAGTAGTGATTAAGCAGTATAGTAGCGGTAGCTAGGTGGTAGTGTGGTTTAAGTAGTAGTTAGTTAATAGTTACGCTTAAGCCCAAGTATTAGTGGTGAGTAGTGGCAGCGGCAGTAGCAAGATTAGGTGGTGGTAGTTGGTAGCAGTGGTAGTAGGAGTAGTGGTAACTTGATGGTAGTAGTAGCGGTAGTAATTGGTTGTTGTAGTGGTAGTAGTGGTGGTAGCAGATGATGCGTGGCAGCATATAGTTACAGAGCAATGGCTACGCTAGTTAAGGCAGCGGTTGGTAGTAGTAGTGGTGGTGGTAGTGGCAGTTTGCTGTTGCGGTGGCAGTTGGCTGCCGCTGGTGCTAGCGGTAGTTGCAGTGGTAGTAGCGATGACGCGCTGTTGCTGCTCGCTGTTGCTGCCGTAGCTGGTAGTAGCTGGTAGTGACAGTGGTCGGTGGTGGTAGTAGCCGGTTGTGGTAGCGCCGCCGCCGTATGTGGTAGTGGTGGTGGTAGTGGCGGTTGCCGCCGGTAGTAGTGGTGGTAGGTTGCGCAGTGTGCCGTAGTGCCGCAGGGTTAGCGGCTTCGCTGCTGCTGGTAATGGCGGTGGTAGTGGTAGTGGTGCTTGGTGGTAGTAGCAGTGGTAGTAGTGCCAGCTGGTGGTGGTTTAGTAGTAGCGATGATAGTGGTAGCTGATTGGCAGCTGTAGTAGTGCTGCAGTAGTTGGTATTTAGGCCGCCTACTGCCGCCAGCTGTGAGCTGGTGGTATTGGCTGGCGGTTAAGCTGCCGGCCTTCGTTGGCTGCCGCTAATTGGCGTGTGCTGCCAGCTGGTGCTGGTGGTGCTAGTACAGCGGTGGTGCCGCCGCTGCTAGTAATCGTGGTGCCGCTGCCGCTGTTGCGGTGGGTTAGTAGCCGCAGTGGTAATGCTGTTACGCGTAGTGCGCGCGCTAGTATAGTAGCGGTGGTAAGGTTGCTGTAGTAATGGCTGCTTAAGGTAGTTGCAGCGTAGTGGTGGCCGGTGATGCCGCTGGCTGCCGCCAGCTGCTGGTAGTTTGTTATACCGTTTGCCTAGTAAGTGCCGCCGTATTAATGTATTAGTAGTAGCAGTGATGATCTACCGTAAGCCAGTAGCCAGCTGAGCGCTTGCAGTGCTAGGTAGCTGCTCAGCAGCTGGTAGTAGTAGTGGTAATTGGTGGCCAGTGATATTAGCAGCTGGTTTCAGCAGTCGGTAGTGCCGGCTAGCAGTAGTAGTTGCCGCTAGCTTTTGCTTCAGTAGTGCAGTTTCGCAGTGTGTGGTGTTGGCAGTAGTGGCATAGAGCAGTAGTTAGCCAGTAGGTAGTGGTAGTAGCAGCAGTGACAGTAGTGGTAGCAGTAGTAGTAGCGGCAGTAATGTTGGTAGTAGTAGCAGAAAAAGAGCAGTAGTAGTAGTAGTAGTAGTAGTAGTAGTAGTAGTAGTAGTAGTAGCAGTAGTAGTAGTAGTAGTAGTAGCAGTAGTATTCAATTCAATTCCATTTTATTTCTATAGCCCAGAATCACAAGAGTTGCCCCAATGTTCTTCACAGTGAAAAACATGGAAACATCATCTAACACAGACATCAGCAAACACATTGTCCCATCCTCAGTCTCTCAATGAACACACGATCCTTGGTGCCAGAGAGCAAAAACCCCACCGGCAGGTGCAGTATGGGAAAATTCTCTCCAGACACTGTTGCCAACCAGCTGTCGCCATGCGGCGCACCTAGTAGTAGTAGCAGTAGTAGTTGCCAGCCTTACATTTTACTAGGTGTAGTTTTATGTATTTTAGCATGTTAGTGTGTGTGTGTGTGTGTGTGTGTGTGTGTGTGTGTGTGTGTGTCTGGCTTGTTTGGTTGTGTGCACTTAGTGTGTAACACTTAGTGTTACATTTTTGTATGAAAAGCGCATTATAAATAAAGATTGATTGTTTTGATAGTAGTAGCAGCAGTAGCAGTAGCAGTAGCAGTAGCAGTAGTAGTAATAGTAATAGTAGCAGCAGTAGCAGTAGCAGTAGTAGTAATAGTAATAGTAGCAGCAGTAGTAGTAGTTGTAGTAGTAAAAATGAACACAGTGACTTTATTGGGGAAGCGTTGGGAGCAGTTCGTGTTGTTGACTTTAAACATATTCAAGTTTGACACCAGAACACAAACGAACAAACAAAGAACATCCATCCATCCATTTTCTTCCACTTATCCGGGGCCGGGTTGGGGGGGGCAGCAGTCTAAGCAGGGACTTCCAGACTTCCTTCACCCCAGACACTTCCTCCAGCTCCTCTGGAGGGACCCTGAGGCGTTCCCAGGCCGAGAGACATAGTCCCTCCAGCGTGTCCTGGGTCTTCCCTGGGGCCTCTTTCCAGTGGGACATGAACACCTCCCGAGGGAGGCGTCCAGGAGGCATCCGGAACAGATGCCCGAGCCACCTCAGCTGCACCTCTCAATGTGGACGAACAGCGACTCTACTCCGAGCTCCTCCCGTGTGACCGAGCTCCTCACCCTATCTCTAAGGGAGCGCCCGGCCACTCTGCGGAGGAAACTCATTTCGGCCGCTTGTATCCGCGATCTCGTTCTTTTGGTCATTACCCAGAGCTCATGACCACAGGTGAGGGTGGGGACATAGACTGAGGTAAATCGAGAGCTTCGCCTTTCGGCTCAGCTCCTCTTCACCACAACGGTCCGATACAGCGACTGCATCACTGCCGACGCTGCACCGATCCGCCTGTCAATCTCACGCTCCATCCTCCCCTCACTGTGAACAAGACCCCGAGATACTTGAACTCCTCCACCTGAGGCAGAGACTCCCCACCCACCCGGAGAGGGCAATCCACCCAGAGAGCCGATAATAAGCCGCAGACAGACCTGAGGCAGTGTGCCTGACCTGAGGCAGTGTGTGTGACCTGAGGCAGTGTGTGTGACCTGAGGCAGTGTGCCTGACCTGAGACAGTGTGTGTGACCTGAGGCAGTGTGCCTGAACTGAGGCAGTGTGTGTGACCTGAGGCAGTGTGTGTGACCTGAGGCAGTGTGCCTGACCTGAGGCAGTGTGTGTGACCTGAGACAGTGTGTGTGACCTGAGGCAGTGTGTGTGACCTGAGGCAGTGTGCCTGAACTGAGACAGTGCGTGTGACCTGAGACAGTGTGTGTGACCTGAGACAGTGTGTGTGACCTGAGACAGTGCGTGTGACCTGAGACAGTGTGTGTGACCTGAGACAGTGTGTGTGACCTGAGGCAGTGTGTGTGACCTGAGACAGTGCGTGTGACCTGAGACAGTGTGTGTGACCTGAGACAGTGTGTGTGACCTGAGACAGTGTGTGTGACCTGAGACAGTGCGTGTGACCTGAGACAGTGTGTGTGTCACACAGGAAGAGCCTGCTGTTTACATGCTCCTGTGCACATGTGTCTGTTCTAATGACAGAGGAGCAGAGAGGAGGGGGTGGGTCCATCTGCTGTTTGCCCTGAGCAGAGGGGGGGGCGCTGCCCACGGGACACTTCCCTGAGCAGAGGGGGGAGCGCTGCCCACGGGACACTTCCCTGAGCAGGGGGGGGAGCGCTGCCCACGGGACACTTCCCTGAGCAGGGGGGGGAGCGCTGCCCACGGGACACTTCCCTGAGCAGAGGGGGGAGCGCTGCCCACGGGACACTTCCCTGAGCAGAGGGGGGGGCGCTGCCCACGGGACACTTCCCTGAGCAGAGGGGGGGCGCTGCCCACGGGACACTTCCCTGAGCAGAGGGGGGGCGCTGCCCACGGGGACTGCACAGGCATCAGGGCCACACTTCAGAGGGAGGTCAGTTTCACATGGCCTCACAGGAGCTGCACTGGCATCCTCCCAGTACATCACTGCTTTATACTATTGGCTTATACCCGTGTGCCCGCTGCCTGTTCCACTAAAGTATGAGTCTCATTTGGCCTCACGTACATTTGGTTTGAGGTGCCAATGTGAATGTACCCAGGAAATGTCATCGGTCCCACTCCCACCATCAGCACATCAGTGCACACTAAAATCATACACCTGACACACAAACATATCACGGGTCCATGTTCTGAGTCGCTCAGTAGTTTCTGCTGGTCTTTGTGCTGCGTGCGTCTGTGGCTCAGATCAAAATAGCTGTGTGGATGTGCTGGGTTCAGCTGCTCCTCTCCATCACAAACACTTTATCTGCACACGGGACAAATGATGCTTCTAAATCAGGCTCAGAGTGTCTGTACTGTCACGCTCTGCTCCTCTGACTCTGCTCCTCAGACTCTGCTCCTGTGGCTCTGCTCCTCTGGCTCTGCTCCTCTGGCTCTGCTCCTCACGCTCTGCTCCTCTGGCTCTGCTCCTCTGGCTCTGCTCCTCTGGCTCTGCTCCTCAGACTCTGCTCCTCAGACTCTGCTCCTCTGGCTCTGCTCCTCAGACTCTGCTCCTCTGGCTCTGCTCCTCTGACTCTGCTCCTCTGGCTCTGCTCCTCTGGCTCTGCTCCTCTGACTCTGCTCCTCAGACTCTGCTCCTCTGGCTCTGCTCCTCTGGCTCTGCTCCTCTGGCTCTGCTCCTCAGACTCTGCTCCTCTGGCTCTGCTCCTCTGGCTCTGCTCCTCAGACTCTGCTCCTCTGGCTCTGCTCCTCAGACTCTGCTCCTCTGGCTCTGCTCCTCAGACCTCCTCTCTGCCCCTGTCTGCTCTGTGCTACAGTGGAGAGGCTCGGGGTTTGTCTGGTGCAAACCTGTCACAGTATCGTGTATATTATCATGAAATAAATAAAGGGACGGAGTTTTGGCCTCAGTATTTACTGAGTGGGTGGAGTACTTTTCTTCTGTTTGTAACAGTGGAGCTGCAGAGGCTCAAGTTGTGTTTATGAGGTTTTATTGATACTAATGATTTACTGACCTGTTTCACTGTGCCACATTTGTATCCTTTACAACATGGTTATTCTGATTAAACAGTCTTCAGTATTGTCGTATATTACAGGATTTGAATAGTGAAACAACAATGCATCAAATTAACAGTGACTAATTCATTACTGAAACAATCACGGACCATGTGGACACAGAGACCTTTCAGGACCCACAGAGACATGTGAGCGAGGATCGGGGCTCAGTGATATGATACTAGTAATACTGATCCCTCACATTCATCTGCTCAGTGTCATTCAGTCTTAAAGGGCTGTATTATGCTATTCTCTGATCTATGTTCTAATTTCCTCATCACAGACCTGGAATTGTGCATTGTTTAATTCACACAAACCCTGCAGATTTAGGCTGAGCTCAAACCGAAAACACCGTGTCCCACCTTGTGATGTCATGTGGTAATACGGAAAGTAATACAGACTGTGTTTTTAAACTCTGTACAGCTTCACTAAAATCTTTTGGATCGTTTCAGCCCAACAACTGCAAATCTACTGAACTACAAGTGTAAAGGTGCCTTGAAATCTCCCACTACATGACGTCACAAGGTGGAACAGACCATTTTGAGCTTCGGAGACGTTGGCAGACTAATAATAAAGGGCTACTCACATGTGTGAATGAAACAAAGAAGAACTCCAGGTCTGTTTTGAGGAGGAAACCAGATTATAACCTGGTTTAAAGCTCACCAGAGTCACTTTTGTGTACTATAGTATAGTTTAAAATTCACTGCACTCGTTCAGCGGCGTGGCACAGTTTATGTTGAGTTAAGTACATGTGGAGCTCTTTCCTCACTGATAATACATATTTAAAGTGACAGCAGCATGTTTAAAGCCTCTCACATGCAGTGCGCCCCTGTTCTCTAAGTGATCCACATTCAGTCTAATCCTGCTCATTTACCCTTCCTCTGACAAAATGAACACTCACCCATAATGCACCAGTCTACAGCACATGACATGTAATCATCCGGGCCGCATGTGTCTACAGAGTAAGCAGCTAACATAGACTATCAGGACACGGCTGAGTCCATCCTTAACACACAGGATGTTATTAGAATTATAAGGACAGACGAAGGATCTATTTTACACTGTACCAACTTTGTATGTGTTGTCAATAGCTTTACAAACAGGTGAGTAAAGTGTCTTGCTCAAAGACACAGGGACAGTACACACTACCAGTAAGAGGCATTAAATCAGCAACCTTTGAGTGAGTAAGCAAAGGGAGTCTGCACTAAGCACACATCTATTTAGTGGCAAAGTGGTTAGCATTTGTCCTCACGGCAACATAGTTTAGGGTTCATTTCCCTGGAGTTTGTATGTTCTCCCTGTGTGTGTGTGTTTCCTCTGGCTACAGGCGGAAACAAAAATGCAAAATAAAAAGATAAAAGTGATTACCAGTAATGGAAAGGAATAAAACTCACATCTCAGAGCAAGCAAAATTATATTTAGACATTTTTAATTAAGCAATCGCCTCAGAGGCTTGTGATGACAACAGTCTGCGGTGTGGACCACTCCATTTGACTCATCAGTAATGATCTACACCTGTGTTTTCTGATGTCTTTTCATCACTACACTTTTAAACAGGTCCTTTAGGAAGTCCATTTTGGATGCTCTCATGAGTATTCGGATTTTTCATCTACTCCATTATTATTAATGAGAGCAGACAGACAGATACAGATTCGTCTGTATATAATATAAACATACGTTCATAAGAGCTAGTGTTAGGAAATACAAGGACATATGGGAACTTTGACAGGAGAAAAGGTTACACCCCCCGACAGGGGTAACCCAGAGGACGGGCAGGCTCAAATGCAGAGGGCGCGGGTCAAATGCAGAGGACACGGGTCAAATGCAGAGGACACGGGTCAAATGCAGAGGACACGGGTCAAATGCAGAGGACACGGGTCAAATGCAGAGGACACGGGTCAAATGCAGAGGACACGGGTCAAATGCAGAGGACACGGGTCAAATGCAGAGGACACAGGTCAAATGCAGAGGACACGGGTCAAATGCAGAGGACACGGGTCAAATGCAGAGGACACGGGTCAAATGCAGAGGACACACTTAAATCAGTTCGACTATAACTTCTTGAGTTCTTTTTAAAAAGACAATAGTAAAGTATATTTCCCTTGTTGACATGC